>CM053783.1:898824295-899069295 GCA_028749045.1 Cupressus sempervirens | reverse complement strand
TTTTCTTTTCTTTTTGGTTTATAATCCATAATCCACAATCCACAAGATCTATATGTAATCATACATACATACATACATACATTTATACATATATACATACATACATATACATAAATATATACATAAATACATGAAAACAACAATGCACTTTCTAAGAGTTTATAATTATTCAAAAAAACTAATGTTTTACAAGAAAATGCATCTGAAGAATTGTTATCTCATAAGCATGAACATGGTGTTGAAATAGTACAAAAATTTCTTAACATGAGAGGTCTTCAAGAGAGGTTGTTGACCAATCTTGAAAACTTGAATGCTAAATGAAAGCTATCGATGATCAAACACCTATGCCAAATTTACAAAACACTATGAAGATAATTTTAGATAAGGTAGAGGCAGATATTCAAAAGTTTGATAATCAAAATTTAAGGCATGAGAGTGAAGGAGAAGGAGTGGCTTTAGAAAGAGAATGACAAGGAGCGGCTTTAGAAAGAGACTGCACAACATAAATAATAGCTAGACAACATTGAGGATATTATGGGAGCCACTTGATAGAATCTAGGAAAGTGTTGTTGTAGGTACTATAACATTGGAATCACTTGCAAGTGTCTTTAAGAATTTACAATCCAAATATCAAATTCTTATAAGAGTGTTTCAAGTATTGGCATAGTCTCCCTGCGATGCTCCCAAGTATCAAATTCTTATAAGAGTGTTTCAAGACTGGGAACCACTTCAACATCCTTTGCATGCTTTACAGGTAATGTCATTGTGGTAGAGGCTTCTACAAGGCAATGAGCATCATGATTATGGAATTTACACAGAAGCAGAACTTGCTTCATCAACTCCTTAAACTCAACTCTTCACTAAAGTTATTCTTCAATTCCTTCCATATGCAATTTTATCACCTTGGAAATTGTATTTGATCCTGCTAGCTGGGAATAGCTGATTTTTCATTTTATTGTACCCAATCTAATGATAGTTCTATAGGAATTTGTAATCAACCCAATTAATCAAAAATTGGATACATTTAGCTGGTTATGGCTAGTTTCTTTCTAAAAACATCTTCTATGATATGTTTTTGTAAAATTTCTTGCAAACTCTGCCCATTTTTTCTAGTCTACATTATTTTTGTGGAGGATCTTGAGGAAAGTCACTTAGCATGGGTTGAGTAATTTTTTTTTCTTTTTTGGATTTTGGAATATGAATGCAATTGGATCATTTTTTTTTTGTGTAGCTAAGATGTAATAAGAACCTTAAAAAAGATCATTAAATATACATTTTTAGAAGGAGATATAAAGAGATACTTGTTTAGAAGGAAAAGAAACCAACATTTACACACGCTTGAAGATAATTGTAGAGCTAGGGCATGGCAACAAAATCATAGTGCAAGGGCACAACACAAAAAAAAAATCATAGAGCAAGGGCATAACATAGCAACAAAATCACATAGCAAGAATGCAACATCAAAATCGTAGAGTGAGGGTATGACAACGAAACATAGAGATCACAATGGCATGACAACCAAATTGTAGAGAAAAGGCACGACAATGAAATGTAGAGATCACAACAATGAAATCACACAACAAGGACACGATAACGAAATGTAGAGATATATCACTGGAATGAAATGCACCAATCACGATTGCATGACAAAATTTAGACCTCTCCACCCTCATTCAAAGCTCTCCACCTTTCACATGCAACTCTCCATAATAAAAAATATGGGGAATGATTTATGTTGTGTTTTATTTTTTATTTTTTTAAAATACTTTTGTGGGAGTCGCAATTATGATGCTTACATTGGTATTGTCATGATGTAAGGGAAAATTGCAAAAAAAAACATGAAAATCACCACAAATTACACCTCCATCACAAATTTTCATGGCAATTTGACCCCAAATGTTGTAGTGTCATCTTATGTGGCTTAATTATTTCTTTTAAGGCACCCCAATTATAACAATTTCTCTTTACAAATAACTAATAAAAATTAGTTTAAAAACAATTATTTTCTCTATAAGAATTCATCATAACATTCTCCTTTGTACCTCAATGTGTGTGCAATCCCTTGCACTCATTGGATTTCAATTGTAGTATATTGATATGATGGAATTAGTCGGGCCTCAAAGTGGGTCAGGCTAAAAAAAATTCAAACTGAAACACTTGACCCTTCAAACTAATTAATTAATTCATTGTACTGACTTGATTCAAAAGCCATCACTACCAAAAAAATTTAAAACTCATTTTATCTTATTTTTTGCAAACTATAATTTTCTGACACAAAGGCCTATGACCCAATTTTAAAAATTGATTGAAACAAACTACCGGGCTCTAAAAACTCATATGTCACTTCTTTGGTCCACATTCTTGTACTCTATCATATTTTTTGTCATGACAACATCAAGGTCAAAAGATATTGACCATCAAAGTTTCCTTGTTTGAACTTTCTGCAACCAAACATGTCAAAAAATAATAGCGTGTTCACTTTTAGCTTCGAAAATAGTTCAAACTAACAATTAAGGGCTCAAAAACTGTGGCATTAGTTTACAATCATGAGGAGAGTATAAATATATTATTTGGGCTCATGGAGAATAACTAGATGCATTTGGTGAGTGTTCAAAGTGGGGTACTTAGAATTACAGAACTGGGGACACTAACAGAACAACAATTTTCACAAACAGAATGAACTTCAAAAAGTATGCAGATGGATTTATCAAGACTTGAAAATTGGCACATTAAAATATTTTTAGGGTAGAGCATAGTGGTACAATCCATTTGGTCTAATCTATCACAAATTTAGAGTTACGATATCTTGAATAGAACTACTAATCATTTTGTACTTTTAGACACCAAAAAAAAATCATAAATTGCATTTGGAATCTCTCTTGAAAACTAGTCTAATAGATTTTTCATAGGCTGAAAATTGGAAAATAGAAAGTGTCTAACCCTAGAATACAATGCATAAGGAATTTTCTCATTTTGATCATATGGATCAAAATTACAACTAGTCAAATAGGGCTTCACAAAATTCTGAGAAATATGCATTAGCATGACAATAGTAAACAACCAACTTTGAGGGATTCAAAACCTAGTCAAAACATATCGAAACGACTTGAAATATGAAACACAAGTTCTCTAAAATGTATAAAAATACTCCCAAAGTGGTTTAATCATTAAAATTTACTAGGTACAATATATTCAATCATAAAAATACAAATTTGAACAATGTTCAAAATGAAACTTCACAAAATGATTTGTAATGACAATTTATCATCATAGGATGAATGCACGTACTAAATGCAAAGTGCTAGAAACTATTACCCATTCTTATCACCATGCACAAAATGGGTAGGTTGATCTTCAAAAAATATATAGTTGTTTCTTTTTAAACTATGGTTTTACCTTTGTTATCTCCTTTATAATTTCCCAAGTTATTTTAACTACTACAAGTTTTATGTCTAATAATTGTCGATCTTTTGAAGATCAATGAGCAAAGCTTTCCCACAAGATAGAGTTGCTCAACCTTTATGAAATGAAGGCAAGCACCTACTTTCCATGTAGCTTTGGTGATGATAGCCTTTTAGTCAATTGCAAAGAAGTGGAGGTGTTAGAACTTTCTAAAATTTTTTAGAGCATGTTGAGGTTTACAAGAAATTTCATTGTTTGTGTTGAGTCGTGGGGTCATCCTTTGGTAATGTAAAATTGCACCGCTGATCTTAAAAAGATCTATGGTAGGCATATTACCACTTCATGGAAATGTGTAAACTTTAACTAATGCAGTAAAGCACCCTAATGACACGTCTATTCAGTGATGTCATGTGAGATATTGAAGTAGTTCAAAAGATACAAGATATATGCCTCTTTGATATTCCCAAGATCAATCAACAACGCATTCTCACAAGATAGACATGCTCAAGGTTTAGTTGAAGTGGGGAAGCACCTACTTTCTATGTGTCCTTGGATGATGTCATGCATCCCAATTTGAAAAATATGAGTGTACGATCAATAGTTGGTGACTATCAGAACACGTTCATAGCATGTTGAAAAGTTGCACCTGCATTGATAAAACCAAAAGGAATTCTACTATAGGCAAAAGTATCCAATAGTATGGTAAATTTAGTCTTGAACTAATCTTCTTTATTTACCTGAATTTGATTATATCCTAAAAAATCATCTAACATGGACATTATTTATGATCTTGTAACAATCTGCAAAATATGATCCATATTAGGGAAAGAAAAGTTATCCTTCAGTAAGGCTTGATTTAGATTTTTGAAATCTACACAAATCCTTATCTCTCCATTCTTCTTCTTCACTAGCACAATATTGGCAACCCATGCGGAATGATGAATAGGGAAAGGATAACTTTAAGGAACCCCCCTTTGGAAAAACATATAAAATTTTGGTGAATCAAACATCAATTCGGGGGAAAACAATTAATTTCTTTTGGTGAATTAATTTTTTTGAGTAGGAAATCCTTCATTATTAATACAATCATGGACATAAGTACATATACCTAAAAACCATGATTTTTTTTTAATTGGTAATATTTGTTTGTATTGATATTGATAAAGAGAGTACATTATATTGGTATGGCATCAAGCCTTGCATTTTAAGCCACCCTTACCCTTACATATATCATTAGGTAAATGTAACACAAAATAGAGTATTAAAACTCTGAAAGTACAAACATCCACCCATACATTATCCGAACACAAAAAGAAGTGCCACTACCTCCATTGTCAGTTGTTCCTTGAGCTAGTTTACTACTTCCTCATGAGTAAATGTTGGGGTTGTGTGATCATCCTCCACTGATAATCCCTGCCCCATCCTATGATTCTTTCCAATACCTTTTCCCTCCTCTGTCATCAAAGAAGCATCAACCCACATTCCCTCTATAGTGGACACCCCCTCATTCAGCTAAGATTTCTTCACAATCTAATGCTGAAATTATTATATAGGGGCCAAAGTGCTCTTCCCCGGTGTATCCTTCATAAAACCATGCCCCTCCTTGTTCAACACCCAAATGTTCTTAGCCATGTAATCCATGATCATTTTTCTTCTCTCAACTAATTTAGGGATATGCATGCCCTACAAATTTGAAGAAATCCTTACTTCCACCTAAATTTACATCCTTGAAACTCTTTAGAAAATGTACCAAATCCAACCAAATACTTTTTTGACACACAAGAGGGATGGATTGGTATCATGGACAATTCTTGTTACCCTAGGATGATAAATTTCCTCATGGTTCTAAATCATAATGCTTTAGAATTCAAATTGAGGTGCCATCAGTGGATCATTTACTCTAATAGTCATCAAATTTCCTCTCTTTCTTTACTCTCCAAGGTGATGGAAGTCCTCACAAATTAGATGTTGAGGACATAATGTTGAATTGGCGCCTAAGTTGGCTAGCCTATCTGCCACTTTATTCGCTTCCCCTAAGTAGTGTGAAACTTTAAAATCCTTGAAGTCCAGCATAAACTCCTTGATTTCAATACATTTTGATCCTAATACCATTCTTCCATCTTTCCTTTCTTGATGTCATTGATAATGATTTCTAAGTCACCTTCCAAATGTATATGTCGACATCCAATTTTTACTACTAACCCTGTAGCTTCCTTGACAGCTAAACATTCTACAATATTATTTGTACCATATGGGAATCTTTTGTCTATAAATGCTATTATATTGCCTTTATGATCTCTTGCCACACATCCACACCCTGATACATCTAGGTTTACCCTTGCAGTCCCATCAAAATTAATTTTGATTGATCCCTTCTCTAGAGGTTGACACAGGAAGGAAGAGAACAACCAGGGCCAAGGCCACACCCAACTATCCAAACCACCCTGCAAGAGTTAACATAGAAGAAAAAAAAACACAAATACAACACCAAGGAGAGTGAACAAGATATATTTTATTGATTCATCAAATGATTAGCATACATGCCTAGCTGTAAGGCCTTCTGGGTTATGGCCATATACAAAATACAACTTCCAGATCCATGATCTAGCTTTAAAATTGCAATTCCAGAAACATATACATTCCCTTTCTCCACTATCTTAGTTCTACTTTTAATCTAAGCCTAAGCACTTTATTTATACTTGCCAAAATGGCTTACAAAAGATTCTAGAATATTACATAATAGAAAGGTTGACACAAGATCCTATCATTAAATTCATGATCAAAATTAAATACACAGGTTGGCTCCCACTAAGAACCAAAAACATAGACAACTCAACACACATTGGATAACTTGGCACCCACTAAGAGACTGGAAACTAGCACTCGGCATCACTCGGCATCAACAAGAAACTGACACTTAGCATCAAATAGAAACTAGCAACTTGGCATCACTCGACATCAACTGGAAACTGGCACTCGGCATCAACTAGAAACTGGCAACTTGACATCACTCGGCATCAATTGGAAACTAGCACTCGGCATCAACTAGAAACTAGCAACTTGGCAACAACTGGCAGAATGAACAAAAGTGGAGGATTACAAGGAAGCCCAGGATGCTTCGGCATCAGACAACCAAGGTTGGAAGAAATGATTCTCCTAAATCATGAAAGTGTCACAACTTGAGCTGAATCCAACTTAGATTGAGAAATCCATGTAGCATCTTCAATAGGTCTATTCTTCCACTTCACTAAATACTCATAGTAATCTTTTCCTCTTGTGCTCTTACCAATTCTCTAATCCAATACCTGTTCAACCTCTTCAATCTACTTTTTAGGATAATCTTTTGATACAACTTCATCATTTAATTCATGATACTTATATAAATTAGCAACATTGAATATAGGAGATATATCCATGTCCTTAGGTAACTTAGCTTCATATGCATTACCGTTGTCAAACTTCTTTAAGATCTTACAAGGTCCAAATTTCTTCATCTTCAGCTTACTGTATGTTCCAACTAGAAATCTCCCTTTTTTAAAATGAACCATCACCTCATCACCAACTTGAAAATCATGGTGTCTTCTAGACTTATCAACATTCTCTTTATACTTCTGATTACTTTGTTCTAACCTCAATTTCAATTCCTTATGCAAAGATTCCATAAAATCGACAAATTCTTCTCCAGCAACACTTCTTTTCTCTTCACAAGCAACATCCCTCAAATCTGATACACGTCTAGGCTACATTCCAATAATAATCTCTAAAGGTGTCTTCCCTATACTCCTATTTAAAAAATTATTATATGCAAATTCAGCTTGTGCTAACACTACTTCCCAATTACTTGTCTTGTCTCCAACTAAACATCTCAGTAAATTACCCAAGCTTCTATTCACAACCTCTTTCTATGGATGGAATGTAGAACTAAACTTCAACTCAGTACCCATCTTATTCCACAAAGTCTTCCAAAAATAACCAACAAACTTTTTGTCTTTGTCCAAAATAATACTTCTTGGTAATCCATGCAATCTCACAATCTCTTTAAAGAAAAGTTTAGCAACATGCTCAACATCTGATGTCTTCTTACATGGTATGAAATGAGGCATCTTAGAAAATTTGTCTACTACAACAAATATGGAATCATAGCCCTTCACTGTCTTAGGTAATCCAAGAATAAAATCCATACTAATGTCAATCTAAGGTTTCTAAGGAACAGTAATAGGTGTATACAAACTAGTATTTTGACTTACCCCTTTTTCAACTTGAAAAACTCCACAACTCTTTACAAATTTGTGAACATCCTTATACATTTGTGGCCAATAATACTTCTCTTTCAGCAAACTCATTGTCTTATCAATTCCAAAATGTCCAGCCAATCCACCACTATGTTTTTTTTTAATTAGATTCAACCTCATAGAACTTCTAGGAATACACAACTAAATACCTTTGAACAACATACCTTCTTGAATGAAAAATTCATCATACTTACTTATGTGGTTTGTCAAATTTGGTGCTCTGCACTTTCTCCATGCCTCAAAAAAATCAAGATCGGCATCATACAACTCTTTCATCTCATCAAAACCAAGAACTTCAACCTTCATTTCAGTCAACAAAGAATGTCTTCTACTCAATGCATCAACAACTCTATTAGTAACTCCACTCTTATACTTGATCACAAATGTGAAACTTTGTAAGTACTCAACCCACTTCATATGTCTCTGATTCAATTTATGTTGACTTCCCAAGTACTGTAAAGTTTTATGACCAGTATATAATACAAACTCCTTAGGAATCAAATAATGTCTCCACTTCTTCAAGTCTTGAACAATAGCATAAAACTCTTGATCATACATATAATACTTCCTTTTGGCATCATTCAACTTTTCACTAAAGAAAGCAACAGGCTTACCTTCTTGACTTAATACAGCTCCTATTGCACTACCACTAGCATCACATTCAACTTGAAATACCTTATTGAAATAAGGCAAAGCCAATACAGGCAACTCAACAACCTTTTGTTTCAAAGTTTCAAAACTATTATCAATTCCATGTGTCCACTTGAATTCCTTTTTATCTCCCCTCATTGTTTCAGTCATAGCATTAAAAAGAGAATTGAAATTCCTTATAAACTTTTTGTAAAAACTAGCCAAACCATGAAATGATCTTACCTCACCCACATTCTTAGGTGTAGGCCATTCCAAAATTGCTTTAACCTTCTCAGGATCCATCTTCAATCCATTAGCTGAAATCACAAATCCAAAATACACAATCTCCTCTTGCATAAAAAAACACTTTTTCAAATTAATTAGCAACTTTTCCTCTTTCAACCTCTGTAATAATTGTCTAATATGCTCAAGATTTTCTTCTTTAGTCTTACTAAATATCAAAATTTAATCCAAATAAAAAATCACAAACTTATCCAAAAATCTTTTCAGAACTTCATTCATCAACCTCATGAAAGTACTAGGTGCATTAGTCAAACCAAAAGGCATAACCAACCATTCATACAAACCATCTTTTGTCTTGAAAGCAATCTTCCATTCATCACCTTCTCTAATTCTGATATGATGATAGCCACTTTTCAAATCAATCTTGGTAAAATATTTTTCTCCACTCAAACAATCCATTATGTCATCCATCCTCGGCATAGGAAACCTATATTTCACTATGATCTTGTTAATAGCTCTAGAATCAGTACACATTCTCCATTCTCCATTATTTTAGGTGCTAATATAGTAGGTACAACACATGGACTCAAGCTTTCTTTGATCAAACCTTTCTACAAAAACTCATGCGCTTGTCTATTAAGTTCTTCATTCTTTGTAGGTGTCAATCTATATGGTGCTTTGTTTGTCAAACTAGCTTCAAGAATCAGATCCATACAATGACTTATACTGCTCGTAGGAGGTAAACCATTAGGAATATCCTCTGCAACAATATCCTTATATTCTTTCAGCAAATTTTCAATTTCTACTAGTACTTGGCTTCCATTAGTTTTTGTTATCACTCAATCATCACTAACACAACTCAGTCCTCTAGGAATGATAGCAAAACAAACTTGATTCTTTTTCATTTCCTTTTCAAATTGTTTCCCATTAACCATGAAAATTCTCAAGGTAGTACAATTCACCTCATCTGGACTTTCAATCAAAGGCAACAATATTTGTTTCTTTCCATTCACCCAAAGAGTATATTGATTCAATCTTCCATCATGTACAACATATCTATCATATTGCCAAGGTCTACCCAATAGAATATGACAACAATCCATAGGCATAATACCATAAAAAACTTCATCAAAGTAATGTCCAATTTTGAACTTCATAAGGCATTTCTCACTTGCCAATATTTTATGCTCATCTTTGATCCATGAAACATGATAGCATTTAGGATGTTTCAGCCTCTGCAACTACAACTTTGTAACCAATGCTTCTAATGCCAAATTTGTAGAACTTCCACTATCAATGATCACTTTGTAGCATTTTCCAGCCATCTTACATCTTGTCTTGAAAAGACTTCTCCTTAAAATAGGTTCCTCATCACTTCCCTTATTACATAAGGTTCTTCTCACCATCAGATTTTGACCAGCCTCAGGTCCACTTGGTGAACCCTCATCATCTCCTTGAACCACAACATTTCTATTATTTTGCCCACTTTTAGAAGATCTACATTCAAAAGATCTATGTCCCTCTTTACCTCATTGGAAACAATTACCATGAAAACCACCTCTAGAATAAGAATTACCTCTTCCTCTATAAGAATTAGTACCTCCTCAATAATAATTACCACCTTTCCACTCGATCTTTCCTTTGTCATCATTCTTCCATTCAGATTTGCCCTTATCTTGCACAAAATTGTCAGATCTGCCACCTTCACCATAAGATCTACCTCTGCCTCTCTAGAATCTACCACCTCTACCTCTTTTTCTTTATTCATGCCTCTTTTTCAAGATCTCCTCAGCTTTCAAGGCATATTTATAGGCTTCTTCCACACTTTCCAATTTCACAAAACTTATCTCATCTTGTATTCCAGATCTCAACCCATTAATGTACCTTACAATTTTCTCAACATCATCATCCACATGTCTAGATCTGATGTCCAATCTATAAAATTCCTTAGTATACTCTTTCACACTCATGTCTCTTTATCTCAAATTTTGCATCTTTCTAAAAAAACTAACCTGGTAACCAGCAGGAAGGAATTTTTTCTTTACCTTGCTTACCATTTTCACCCAAGTTTTGATCTTTTCCTTTCCTCTCCTTTGTCTATCATTTTGCAAATGCTCCCACCATAGTGAGGCATGACCTTTTAACCTAGTAACTGCAATTTTCACCACCCTATTATCAGGAGTTTTTTCATACTCAAAGAACTTCTCCATATTAGAGATCCAATCCAACATAGCATTGGTGTCCAATCTCCCATCATAAGGAACAACTTCCACAATATGCTTTGAATTTTCTATAGACAATATGCTCAATAATCTTGCTTCATCTTGGTCTTCCTTAGGTTCTTGATTAGGGTTTGGTGCTACTACTTCATCATCACTTACATCATTAGATGTGCTCCTCTCCTCTGGGCTATCTCCACAACATCTAATCTAGCTACAATTTGTCTCAATGTATCTAATATTTCATTATCAGCATTTCCTCTACCTTGAACCATCTTTATAAATTAAGTTCCTGCAAGATCGTAACCCTTTGCAAGTTATATATCAAATTCAGAGATCTGCCAACCTATAACCAAATCCAAATTAGGGTTCTACATGATCCAATATCCACAAGGATGAACCTCAAGCTTTGATATCACCTGACGTAGGAAGGAAGAGAACAACCAAGGCCTAGGGCACACCTAGCTATCCAAACCACCTTTTAAGAGTTAACATAGTGGGAAACACAACACAAATAGAACCCCAAGGGGAGCAAACAAGATATCTTTTATTGATTCATCAAATGATCAGCATACATGCCCAGCTATAAGGCCTTCTGGGTTATGGCCAGATACAAAATACAACTTCCAAATCCACAATCCAACTTTAAATTCACAATTCTAGACACATATGCATTCCCTTTATCCACTCTCTTAGTTCTACCTATAATCTAAGCCTAAGCACTATATTTGTACTTGCCAAAATGGCTTACAAAAGATTTTATAATATTACATAATAGAAAGGCCGACACAAGATCCTATCATTAAATTCATGATCAAAATTAAATATGCAGGTCAGCTCCCACTAAGAACCAAAAACATAGACAACTCAGCACACACTGGATAACTCATCACCCACTAGGAAACTAGCACTTAGCATCAACTAGAAACTGGCACTCAGCATCAACTAGAAACTAGCACTCAGCATCACTCAGCATCAACTGGAAACTGGCACTCAGCATCAAATGGAAACTAGCAACTCAGCATCACTTGACATCAATTAGAAACTGGCACTCGGCATCAACTAGAAACTGGCAACTCAGCATCACTCGGCATCAACTAGAAACTAGCACTTAGCATCAACTGGAAACTAACAACTTGGCAGCAACTGACAGAATGAATAAAAGTGTAAGATTACAAGGAAACCTAGGATGCTCTTGCATCAGAGGTATCCATAATTACTTCTCCCTTTTTGAGATTGGATTAGCCCCAATACACCCATGAATGGGCAAAACCATGATTTTATTATTATTATGGTATGGATCCTAATTAATTATCATACTTGAAGGTTAAATTTATACCACTTATATCACTATTTTTTCCCTCCAAATTATTGTATGGTGGTATGGAGGCAACATTCCTATTATTTATAATTGTTGGAGGTTCCTAAATCAATGGCCTAAATCATATTTGGGGCTAAATTTTAAAAGGATGTCGAGTTTTAAAGAAAATCTCAAAAGTAAAGATACATGTTCTACATTAAATCTATTTTTGGCCAAAGTGAGAAAGGATAAGAAGTTTCATCGAAAGTCTCTAGACTAGAGACACATATCTAATCTACATACTTAACATGTAACCTAACTTAAATTTTTACCAAATATTGGCTAATATGACATCAATTAAGATAACAATTCAAATTTGTAGGCGAATATATATGATTTACCGTGTGGAAAAAATAGATTGCACTGGCAAATTCATCACAAAAATAAAAATACTTCTATATTATTATTGATGATTAGCCTAAGCATGGGACCCAATTTCTATATGGTATAGGCAACATGGCCATCCAAAAATTGCAAAAAAAATAGCCAAATTTAGGGTCCCTAATGAGTGAGATTATCCACTAAAGCTATCCTTGGAATAGGATATATAATCCTGGCCTATAACATTTTGTCAATCTCCTTGAAGATTGCCCCTTCAACTAAAGGATTATAGTTCCTTTATTTCTACCTAAATGGTGTTGCATTTGGTTTGGAAGGAATCTGATGTTTAAACTTTCCACCGATGAAATTCTTTAGGTCTTCATAACTCCAAGAAAATACATCTTGAAATTCAATAAGTAATTTCTTGATTTCTACTCTCTCCTCTAGTGTGCAACACTTGCCTATGTTTATCATCTTTGGACTGACTTATGTCCCTATGTTGATTCCATCATATTCACCACTATTTTTTCCTTTCTTATCTCTTTCTTTATATATGCATCATGCTTATCAAAAAAAAAATCTAAAGAGATTAAATCAGGTGGAATCTTGTTACATTTCAACTATTTCACATCAGATCTTGCCTTCTTTTTATTTTATGCCATTGAATCATCACCTTTTTGTTAGAAATAGGAATTACTGAATGGGGGTGGGGGTGAATCAGTAAACTACAAACTTTAGTTGCCAACTAGGTATTATTTATTACTTTGAACCATACCTAAGAAAGTAAACAAGTAATGTTGAACAGTAATAGTAACCATGCACAAAGATAGCTCATAACACCATATTTTGTTAACTAGGGAAACCCTAGACAAGGGAAAACCCTGGTGGGAATGATGCCCACAAAGATATACTGATATATATGTTCCTTGTTAGAGGATGGATCATGTTAGGAGATTCCAACCCTGTTAGTAGTTGAGGTACAAAGGTATGTAAGAAGAGCTCAATGCCCAAACATGCAATTCCAATTACAATATGAACTCACTACTCAAACAAGTAATTAGTCTTCCAGTTCCCCTAATATAGAAGTAAGGATGCTTCAACTTATTTGCAGCTGATCTCTCACCTCAACTATATCTTAGATCACAAAAATAGGTTCTCAAAAAACTTTGCTTCACAAGATACAAAAGTTTGCATTCGTAGTTCACATTAAAAAATTCATTCACAACTTCTCCAAGTAAACTCACAAGATGTCTTTGCATAAATGCCATACCTTTTCACAAATTTCTACTGGGTCAACTAAGACCAAAATACACTTTTCCAACTTAGAGTAAACATCTAGGATATTGACTCTAATTGGTCAAGTAATTATTTTGTAAACAAAATATTTCCTTTACCTCCAATTGTGATGTTCAGTAAATCTTGAGTATCTTTTATCTATATAATCTGTACAGATGTTTGAGGTTGTACACATCATCATCAATATGTATACCATCTACATTTAACTTATTTTCTAGAAATAATGTCATATAAAAAATTTATATGTTAAATATTTCTCTCTATTCCCGACTGATAATTGATGAGGCTAATTATTGCCTCTATTTCATGATACTTTTTAAACACTTTTTTAATACCAGTATGAAGAGTTCAATTTCATGCATCGAAGAGGAAGATGATGAGATGAATATGGAATATTTCTTCCACAAGAATTTGTTAATTTGAATGAAGAAATTGAAGAAGAAGAAGTTGAGCTGCCTTCTAAAGATGCAAGCCCTTTTTTTCCTACAACATCATCTTCAAGAGTAGAACCAATAGATACAAGTGGTCTTCAACCTTTTAATAAAGTTTTGGCCATTTTTCTTGATAATAATGCTTTGAATCCATCAGTTGTTAACCATCTAGCACCCAATGTTCCTTTTCAGCATCAACCTCATAATCTAATACCTCCAGTGATGGCACAACCTACTTTTCCATTTCCTCTCCCAAGCCTTATAAATACTGATAATCTCAAGAATATACTTGTAGCTGCCCTTCCAAAGTTCTATGGCCTTGCAACCAAAGACCCTGATACTTTCTTGTTTGAATTTGACATACTTTGTCATAGTTTTGACTACAACACTGATGCACATAAGCTCAAATTGTTTCCAACAACATTGAAAGAATTAGCTCTACAATGGTTCATGGGCTTAGGAGCCAATGCAATAGGAACATGGGATGAAATGTAAACTCTGTTTCTAGATAAGTATAATGAGTATTGCAAAGTATCTAGTTCAAGAGGATATGATGTATTTAGGATATCAAAGAAGTGTTGGAAATCTAATTGAAAAGTTTATTGTTGAAGATCAAAGAGGGAGATTATTGTAAAAGAATGTTTTCAAGCATTGTTTTGTCATTGATGTCAAACCTACCATTTTGTAGGAATGATATGTTCTTATAAGATCCAAGTACTATTACTTAGTTGATTGATGAAGAAGATTTGATCAATAGATGTAACAAGAGCACCCAAGGGAAGGTTGAGTTATGATGTTGTAATTAAGTGAAAGGATCAGTCAAGAAAATGGTCAAGTAATGTATTGATGACATACTCAAGAATACAAAGGTTGTTCATACTTAGAAACATTGGAGGAAGAAGCCATAACAAGGTTGAATGCAAAGCTTAAACTAAGATCATAAGTGGGTGTCGAGCAAGCTAGTTGAAGCCGAGCAAATTTTTAGTGGAAGCTAAGTAAAGATTAGGTGCCGAGTGATCTTCAGGTGCCGAGTAAAGAGCAGATGCCGAGCATCAAAGAATCTTCAGGTGCCGAGTGATCTTCAGGTGTCAAGCATTAGGAAAAACACAGTTGGTGCTGAGTAACACAGTATGTGTCGAGCACCAGTATTTCAATAGTGTCAAGCTGCTACATTATTTTAAAAGTCAAAGATTCACCAAATCTAAGCCAACATAATGGTTACATTGAATTTTGTGAATGGGTTGGAAGATAAGGATGGTGAGCTAGTGGCACAAAATACTATTTAAACCATTTTTGGGTGAATTCTAAAGGATTATTAAAAGAATTTTCTAGAGGAAACAAGATATGAGGTAGATACATTGTATCCTACCTAATCCATCAAAACCCTAAAATTGGAGAGGGAGAATCGAGCAGGAAAAGTATTCTAGACTTCTACTTAAGGAGTCATAGGTCATGAAGCAAGAGGTTGGTCAAGTGTGAAAGCATGAAGTGCTGAAGAAGGTATTGAGAAGGAAGAGAATACAGAGATTCTACTTCAATAGGTGACCAAAAAGATGATTGCATTGGCATAATGAGGAAGAAGACTCAAGGAGAAAAAGCTTGAAAGGAGGGCAAATTGTTAGTGTTGTAGAGATTGAGAGCTAGGCAATGTTATGAGCTGAGAAGTGATTTGAGATCGGCAAGATAAGTTGTGTATTGTAATCAGGTCAAAAACCTTTATTGTTACTCTCTAGCAATTGTATCAATTAGGGTGAATGGAAATCCTATGGAATTAGGTTGGTTTAATAGCCATTTGTAAATCTTTTAATAGGGTAACATTCCTAGTGAATGGTCTGAAGTCCTTTGACCAGGCTCACTTCTAACAAGGTGACATTTAACAGTGTGTTGTAAGCATTTAACAGGGCAAGCCTTTCATAGGGAATCACTTTAGAAGGGTGAAAATTGAGTAGCATGTTACTGGTGGTTTTTTCCAAATTGGATTTCCACGTAAATCACTGTGTCATGTGTTGATTTCATGTATGTTATGTTTGCATGCTGATTTACAATAACCTGCTGATTAATAAGTTAATGCTTGGATGAATGAATGGTTTAGCTGGTTCACTTTATTTTGTGAAAATCTTTATTTGGACATACAAACCTTGGATAACTGATTCACCCCCCCCCTAGTTATTCTAAAATAAATTCTAACAATTGGTATTAGAGCCCTCTGTTGATTTAGTTTCAAGGTACTAGAAGTAGGAAGATCAAGATGTCCAAAAGAGAAGTCTCCAAGCTCAACAAAGAAAACTTTGTTGCATTGAAAAGTTTGATGAAGCTACATCTTGGATCTATAGGAGATTATTTCCAAAGCTCAATTGTGACTGAACATGTTGATCCAACTAGTGCTCCCACTACTGATGATTTGAAGAAAAAGCAAGAGCACAATCAGGCAATGCTAGAGATTGCATCAACACTCAACTATGCTAAATTTGATGACATCAAGGGATGTAATACTACATTCAAAATGTGGAAAGCCTTGTTAGATATTTATGGAGGAGATTAGAATGTTCAAAGAGCCAAAAGAGAAAGCCTCAGAGGAAATTTTGATGATATGAGAATGTAACAAGGTGAGAATGCTATCAAATATGCAGCTAGAATGAAAGTAGTAAGTGCTATAAGAAGTCTAGGTGGTCAATTGGATGATGACACTGTTAAAAAAAAATACTTAAAAACCTTACTCCCCATCTATGCTATTAGAGTTTCAGCCATCCAGGAATTGAGATGTGTACCAGGAAATACACTAACCTTTGAAGGGATAGTAGGAAGACTTACCACATTTGAATTGTCCAACTTTGATAACTACAAACCTGAAAATGTTGAATCTACTTTCAAGGCCAAACTAACATTAAGAGATACTAAGGAGACAACATCAAAGAAGAAGAGCATAAAAGGAAAGCGTGCATCCAGTGACAACAACACAGATGAGGAAGATGTAGAAGAACTAGAAGCATTGCTGGCCAGAAGATTCCATAGAGGCAAAGGAAAATTTATGGGTAAGATGCCTATCATTTGTTTTAACTGTAATGAAGTAGGACATATTGCTGCTAGGTGCACATAGAAGAAGAACTATAAAGAAGGAAACAAGTACAGAAATAAGAGAGAAGATGATAGCAAAAATTATAAGGAGAAAGGCAAAAAATGCTACATTGTTGAAGAAGATTCTAATGAGAATGATGATGATGTAGTCTATGTAGCCATGAAGGATGGATTAGAAAAAGATGAAGATGAAGTAACAACATTGATTACCTGTGTGAACAAGAATGAAAAGTGGATCATAGACAGTGGATGCTCACATCACATGACAAGAGATAAAAGTAAGTTCATTACCTGTACTCAATATAATGGAAATAGTGTTAGATTTGGAAATGATGCCCCATGTCAAATCAAAGGAAAAGGCTCTATCAAACTTATAGAGAAAATTTCATGTGATAATGCATACTATGTTGAAGGGTTGAATTACAATTTTCTAAGTGTATCACAGTTAGGCAATGAAGGATGTAAAGATGAATTTGGAAACAAAACTGCCAAAATCTATGACACTAATGGAAATCTGATAAGAAAGGGTGAACAAACTAGGAGTAATCTATTCCATCTAGATATGGAAGATACAACATGCCTTGTTATTAGACTTGATGATGTGTGGTTGTGGCATAAAAGGTTGTTTCATGTTAACTTTGATAATCTGATTAGCATCAGCAAGAAAAAGAAAGTTAGAGGGTTACCTAAGTTAAAGAAACCTGAAAACACAATGTGCAAACAATGTCAACTAGGAAAGATGACTAAGTCTAGTTTCAAAAGCAAAGCATACACTTCCAAAGAAGTACTAGAGCTAGTTCATACAGACCTATGTGGCCTAATAGAAGTACAAAGCTTTCTAGAAGATAGATACATAATGTTATTTGTATATGACTTTTCCAAGCCGATGATTGCTATGTTCCTAAAGAAAAAATCTGATGAATTCCAAATGTTTAAGTCATATTTGGCTAGAGTTGAGAAGGAAATAGGAAAGAATCTGAAATGTCTAAGATCAGACAGAGGAGGAGAATTTACATCAAAAGAATTTGAAATATTTTGCAATGAAAAAGGTATGAAAAGGAAAACATTAGCACCAAGAACTCCACCATAGAATGGTATTTTTGAAAGGAGGAATAGATCAATAATGGATTGTGCAAGAACACTAATGATGGAGAAAAATGTTGCACTAAAGTACTGGAGAGAAGTTGTAAGTACTACAGTCTACACACTAAATAGAGTTCAAGTCAAGAAAGGTACAAATGCTACACCTTTTGAATTATGGTATGGTCATTCACCTAATGTTAAACATTTCATAGTGTTTGGTTGTAAATGTTATATCCTAAAAGATACTAGAAATGGAAAGTTTGATGCAAAAAGTGATGATGGCATAGTTTTTGGATACTCCACTAGAAGTAAGGCATATAAGTGTTTGAATATTAACACTAACAAAGTTGTGGAGAGTGCAAATGTAAACTTTGATGAGCATGCAAAACTTCAAGTTGATGAGTCAAAACAAATAGAGGATTATAGATCCTTTGTATACTTCTATGAAGGGATGACAGTAGAAGACAATGCTACAAATCAAGCTGGAAATTAGCAACAAATTTTAGTATCTGTCAAGTCTCAACCAGTGAATGCTGAGCTACATTCATAAGCTAAGCTACAGAATGTAGAAAATGCCCATTCTAATTCTGAAAGTAGTGTGCATGAAAGGAATGATGAGATACCAGATGAAATTGAAAAAAATGACTTTAAAGCTAAAGGACCAAACATGGAAAGAAGGAATAAATCCAAATTAGCTAAGTGTGTAAGAAGACATCACCCTACATGGATTGAAGCAAGCACCAAGAGCATGATTTGAGAGATTGTGCAAGTATCTTGTGGAGATAAGATTTGAAAGAATAGATGACAACAACAACTTGTACATCAAAGCTAAGAAAGGTAAAGACATTTTGATATCAGAAATCTTTGTTGATGACATAATCTTTGGAGGAAAAGATGTTTTATGCAAAGATTTTGCTGACCAAATGAAGCATGAATTTGAGATGTCAATATTTGGAGAAATAAAATTCTTTGTTGGATTACAAGTACATCAGTTGAAGTATGGAATATTTGTGACCCAATCCAAATACATCAAGGAAGTACTCAAAACATTTGGGTTAGAAGACTCAAAACTAGTCAGCACACCAATGGCAGCAGGCCATAAATTATACAAAAATGATGAGTCTATTGAAGTAAATCAGACATTGTATAGGTCAATGATTGGAAAGCTACAATATGTTGTACATAGTAGACCTAACATTGCATTAGCTATTGGGATAGTAGCAAGATTTTTTGCAAATCCAAGAGAAAATCACTTAATGGTAGTGAAGAGAATACTAAGATACCTAAAAGGTACTAATGACTTTGGCTTGCATTATAGGAGAAGTGAGAAATTTGAACTGAAAACCTACATTGATGCAGATTGGGGAGATAACATTGATGACAGAAAAAGCACAAGTGGAGGAGCATTTTTCTTAGGAAAAATGTTGATTACATGGACAAGCAAAAAGCAAAGTTATACCTCTCAGTCCATAGTTGAAGCTGAATATGTGGCAGCTGCTATAAACTACACCAATATTGTATGGATAAAACATTTGCTGCAAGGTATGAAGGAAGAAATCAATGAGCCTGTGATCCTCTATTGTGACAATACAAGTGCTATCAACATATTAAAGAATCCAGTAATGCATGCTAAGACTACGCATATTGCAATCAAGTATCACTATGTGAGAGAACTAGTGGAAGACAAACAAGTGAAGATGGAATATGTTAGCTCAAAGGAACAAATTGTTGATATCTTCACAAAAGCATTACCAAAAGATTCTTTTGAGTATCTCAGAGGTAAGTTAGGGGTGATACCCCTAGCTAAGACTACTTGAATCATAAAGCAAGTATGCCCTGCATCAAATAAGCTAAATGTTGAAGATTTTATATATTGATGCAGACGATGTTTAATTTGAGATCTATGTGTAAAGTAATATAAGTGCTAAAATTCCAAACAGTCACAACCAAGGTGATAGAATATTGGATAAGCCAATAAAAGTCACATCTGCATGTCAAGATGTTGATACATCTTTGGCATTGTTGTCAAAGAGGGAGAAGTAACATACTAATCAACAAAGAAGGAGAAGAAGGAGAGAGAAAGAAGGAAATTTTTGAGGTTGATCAAAACAACAGAAGATGAGCAATGTAGAGGAAAAATGGTACAAGGATCAAGGGTATAGCAGCAAAGAGGGAGAAACTAAAATGAAGCAATCAGAATAGTAGAAGGAGATGTGATGCTTAAAATTTACTTTTTGGCATTTGACTTACTATTTTAACCTATTAATCTTGTGTTTGAATAGCCTAGTATGATGGTTGATCAGTTTGGTTTGCCATCCATGCCAAAGAGGGAGATTGTTGGAAATCTGATTGAAAAGTTTACTATTGAAGATCAAAGAGGGAGATTATCATAAAAGAATGTTTTCAATCATTATTTTTTCATTGATGTCAAACCTACTATTTTGTAGGAATGATATTTTCTTATAAGATCCAAGTACTATCACTTAGTTGATTTATGAAGAAGATTTGATCAACAGATGTAACAAGAGCACCCAAAGGGAAGGTTGAGTTATGACGGTGTAATGAAGTGCAAGGATCAGTTAAGACAATGGTCAAATAATTTATTGATGACATACTCAAGAATATAGAGGTTATTCATACTTAGAAACATTGGAGGAAGAAGCCATAACAAGGTTGAATGCAAAGCTTAAATTAAGATCATAAGTGGGTGTCGAGCAACCTAGTTGAAGCCAAGCAAATTTTTAGTGGAAGCCGAGTTAAGATTAGGTGTTGAGTAATCTTCAGGTGTCAACTAAAGATTAGGTTCCAAGCATCAAAAAATCTTCAGGTTTTCAGCATCGGGAAAAACATAGTTGGTGCTGAGTAATACAGTATGTGTCGAGCACCAGTATTTCAATAGTGTCAAGTTGCTGCATTATTTTAAAAGTTAAAGATTCACCAAATCTAAGCTGACATAATAGTTACATTGAATTTTGTGAATGAGTTGGAAGATAAGGATGGTGAGCTAGTGGCACAAAATACTATGTAAACCATTTTTGGGAGAATTCTAAAGGATTATTCAAAGAAGTTTCTAGAGGAAACAAGATATGAGGTAGATACATTGTATCCTACCTAATCCATTGAAACCCTAAAATTGGAGAGCGAGAATCAAGTAGGAAAAGTATTCCAGACTTCTACTTAAGGAGTCATAGGTTATGAAGCAGGAGGTTGGTCAAGTGTAAAAGCATGAAGTGTTGAAGAAGGTATTAAGAAGGAAGAGAATATAGAGATTTTTCTTTGATAGGTGACCACATAGATGATTGTATTGGCATAATGAGGAAGAAGACTCAAGGATACAAAGCTTGAAATGAGGGCAAGCTATCAGTGTTGCAAAGATTGAAAGCCAAGCAATGTTATGAGCTGTGAAGTGATCTGAGATCAGCAAGATAAGTTGTGTATTGTAATCAGGTCAAAACCCTTTATTGTTACTCTAGCAATTGTATCAGTTAGGGTGACTAGAAATCCTATGGACTTAGGTTGGTTTAATAGCCATTTGTAAATCCTTTAATAGGGTGATATTCCTAGTGAATGGTCTAAAGTCCTTTAACCAGGCTCACTTCTAATAGGGTGGTTAAATCCTCTAACAAGGTCACATTTAACAGTGTGTTGTAAGCCTTTAACAGGGTAAGCCTTTCACAGGGCATCACTTTAGAAGGGTGAAAATTGAGTAGCATGTTACTGGTGGTTTTTTCAATATTGAGTATCCATGTAAATCACTGTGTCATGTGTTGATTTCATGTGTGTTATGTTTGTATGCTGATTTACAATAACTTGCTGATTAATAAGTTAATGCTTGGATGAATGAATGGTTTGCCTGGTTCACTTTATTTTTTGAAAATCTTTATTTGGACATATAGACCTTGGATAACTGATTCACCCCCCTCTCAATTTTTCTAAAAGAAATTCTAACAAGAAGGAGGAAGAAACATTAGAAGACTATGTTTCACGTTTCTTATATACACTATAGAAGAACCCTCAACATGTGTTGTTTGAAGATTCACAAAAGCTAGTATTTCTAAGAGGTGTGAATGATAACTATCTAGAAGAACTAGAATTGATGGCTAGAGGTGATGTGTATCAAGCTTCCTAGGAGGACCTCAAGAAGATCTATCAGAACTTTTCAAGGTCAACCATGAAGAAAGGTCGATGACCTTTTTCTACAATCACTAAAGGAATCAACAAAGGTATTTCAAAGCTCAAGATATCTAATCTATTGTCAGATTTCAAATTGGACATCATCAATGATGTCGCTAAAAATCTTGACACAATGACTGCAAAGAAGAAGTATGTAGAAGCTGAGTTACAACTAGCTAAATACTGCCCTCATTGCCAAAAGGAAAAAAAAAAGGATTGCCAATGTAAACTAGTTGCAAGCATGGAGAACCAATATCTTCAAATTGAGTACCTCAAGATAGATGGAGATTATAAGAAAGTATTTTTTGTTTCTCAACGATGGCCATGGGCCCAACGTCAAGGTATGCCTCAAGACCCTTTGCAAAATTCAAATTCATCTGGTAATCAATGGAAAAAATATAATCCCCAAGGTCCTCCACAATACCAATCTAATTGGAAAAATGTTGGGCAAAACAACCTGCAACAATCCCAATGGCCTCAGAATTCCCAACCATCCTGGCCAAAACAACAGAATAACCAATGGCAGAACCAACAAAATTACTGGCAAAACCAATAGAACAAAATGTAACCACCCTAAGGGAATTGGTAGTCTACAAAAAAATGGAGGGGATCTCAATAGTGGCTTAATCAAAATACCAATACTACACAATTACCACCTCTAGTTCAACAACCTGCTCTAATGCCACCACCTACAAATCTTGGACCTCAAAAGTAGACATAGTTAGCTGTAGAACCTCAACCAAATCCAAATGCCCAATAGCCACAACAACCCATGTATAGTGTTGATGCTCAACAATATCCCTATTACACTATGAGTGTTGCAGATATACATCTAAGATCTAGTGTAACTTTAGAAGCTCCTAAACTGCCTCTTATAACTGAAATACCAAATCCTCCTGCAACATCAGAACCCTTAGTTGCTGAAATAGTTGACCCAACCAATGTCACCATGCCAACCCAAGCTCAACCAGTGGTGGAACCTCCTATTCTAGAAAATTTTATACAAAGAAAACCTATACAAGTAGAGGAACAACCTTTTGATATTGTTGATTAGTTGAAGAACATACATGTCCAAATACCCCTATTCTAAGCCATTAAAGATGTTCCAGTCTATGGAAAATCCATTAGAGGTGCTTGCCTAAAGAATCCTAGAAGGAAGAAAAAGGACCCCACTATAGTCCATGTTGTGGAACAATTGGTTGAAATTATGTTAGATAAATTGATCACACCAAAATATTCTAATACAAGAAGTCTAGTAGTGAATGTCAACATAAATGGTCAGTTTGTTAAGAATACTTTAATAGATCTTGGCACTACTATAAATTTCATGACCAAGGACACTATGAAGAAGTTGAAAATAGAAGGACTAAGGGCTACTCCAAAATTTTTGCAAGTTGCAGATAGTTCTACTGTCACCTCTGATGGGATGATAGAAAACATAGTTGTAACCTTAGATTCTCTAGAGTATCCTATAGACTTCATGATTCTATCCCCCAAAGTTAATCTATCTGGTTACCCTATCATCCTAGGTCAACCATGGTTAGCCATAGATAATGCAAATATAAGTTGTAGATCAAGGAATATGACCATATCCAATGGCCAAGTAACAAAGAAATTTGATTTATATCCTCCAGCACAACCATTACAAGATTTGAGCACATCTATTTGGCTAGATTTAGGGGATGAAGAGGTAGAGTTAAATTATATAGTAAAGCTCATGATGTGGCATAGACAATCCTTTCTAAAGCTACAAGAGGAAGATTCAGTACTTCAAAGTATCCTTACTAACAATTGTGTAGTAGAAAAAGATGTATCTGAAAGTTCTATGTTGGAATTAATCACATATGAAGAATGTGATGAGAGTTGTACTTTGTTGAAAGAACCTAACATTCGTCATCCAATCTTACCATGTGAATTAGAAGCAATTCCAATCTCTAAATTAGCTATGATAGAGTCCACCACTGCTGTTGAAATGTCTAAAGGTCGTAATCTCCATGTTAATCCCAAATTAACACCCACACAGATGGAATAGTTAAAAGAATTGCTTCAAATGCATGAAAAGGCCTTTGCATGGGACTATGGTGATATGAAAGGGTTGATTCCTACATTGTGCACCCATAGGATATACATCAATGAAGGGTGTCTACCACTTTGTGAACCCCAGAGAAGGATAAATCCAAGCCTTAGAGAGATAGTTAAAACTAAATTGCAAAAATTGCTTGATGCTAGTTTTATTTATCCTATATCTGATAGTAGATGGGTGTCACCCTTGGTAATAGTGCCCAAAAAGGGAGGAAAATGGAGAATTTTTGTAGATTATAAAGAATTAAACAAGGCCACCAAAAAGCATCACTTTCCTTTACCATTTATAGACCAAGTTCTAGAAACTCTAGCTGGAAAGAAGTATTTCTCTTTTCTAGATGGGTATAGTGGTTATAATCAAATCAGTATTGCTCCTGAAGATCAAGATAAAACCACATTTACATGCCCATGGGGTACTTTTTCATACTTTATTTTTCCATTTGGTCTATGTAATGCTTCTGCAACATTCCAACAAGTTTTTATTAGCATCTTTGCTTATATATCACATGATTGTATGGAAATATATATGGATGATTTCACAACATTTGGAGCCACTTTTGAGGAAGCAATGATAAATCTTGAAAAGGTTTTGGTAAGGTGTCAAGAACATAATTTGGCACTTAATAGTGAAAAATGTTTCATGCTTCTGCAACAAGGTGTGGTACTTGGCCATTTCATATTAGCTACAGGAACAAAAGTGGATCCAACTAAGATAGAGGTAATTCAAACATTGCCCATACATACAAAATTGAAAGATGTAAGATCTTTTTTAGGTCATTCTAGATATTACAGATGTTTTATAAGAGATTTCAGCAAAATAGCTAGTCCCTTGTATAAATTACTCACAAAAGAAGCTGAATTTAGTTGGACATCCGAATGTGATGAAGCCTTCCTACAGCTTAAGAAACATGACCAACAAGAACAGATGAAATGCCTCTTAACCCACAGATGGCATTAACACCATTTGACAAATGGGGCATGAACTTCATTAGTCTAATTGATCCTTGATCTAATGGGAAATCATATATTCTTGTGTGCACTGATTACTTGACAAAATGGGTTGAAGTTAAAGCCATGAAGCATGCTCGTGATAAAAAAGTTGTAGAATTTCTATATGAAGAAATTTTTACTCGCTATGGTGTACCCAAAGAGCTAGTCACTAACCAAAGTGCATAATTTACCTCTAATATGATCTTAGAACTAATGAAACAATATAACATCAGGCACCAAAAATCCATTCCTTATCACCCTCATGCTAATGGACAAGTAGAGGTCACAAATTGTGAGCTAGAGAACATCCTAACAAAAATAGTTCATCTACATCATAGGGATTGGACAAGCAGATTACAAGAAGCTGTGTGGGCCTACAAAACAACTTGGAAGACTACTATAGGATTCACACCATTTGACCTCCTATATGGGAAGGTAGCAATGCTCCCCATTGAATTTGAACATAAAACTTTGAGAATTGCACTAGAGTTAGACATTAAACTTCCTGTAGCACAAAGAGAACATCTTCTACATCTTAACTCTTTGGATGAAATGCACAAAGCTACTTTGGAACGTACTAAAATTATACAAAAACAAAGAAAACAATGGCATAATGCTTATATTATCAGTAAACAATTTGAAGTTGGTGATTGGGCACTACTATATGATTCCAGATTTAAAGATATGCTAGGCAAGCTGAAGACAAGATGGTTGGGTTCATATGAAATTAGTCATGTCTTTGATAATGGAGCTGTTCAATTAACTACCATTGATCCAATTCCTTTTAAATTATTAGTCAATAGTCATAGACTCAAATTATATAAATGGCCCCAAACCAAAGAGGACTTCCTGTAGCAATTCTAGTGGCTAAATTCAAATACAAACAGGTTAACTCTTCTTGCATCCAAAGTCGTCAACCTTCTACCTATCGCTCTTCAACACTAATTTCTTTGTGCATGCTCATAATAAAAACTTTATGCCCACATAAAGTTCCAAATTTCTCAATTCACTTTCTCATTCCATCTCATTTCTTTACCTTCCACCCATCCACCTCATCTCATTCCTTTACCTTCCATCCACCCACTTTCCATGTCATCATTTTCTAATGCTTTCAATAAACCCCACGAGATGGTGACTAATGTTGTCACTGCTCATATCACTTCCACTACCTTTTGGTATGTGTGACAATAAATTAATAGGCATAAGGTTTTCAAATTATAATTCATTTATAGTCTGCAGATGTTGTTAATTATATTTAATACTGCATTATTTATATTATGGCAGCATTATGCCAGTTCCATACCCTATACTAAATATGACAAGTTTGGACACTTGTCCATATTTCATAGGGGGCAGGGAAGGTTACTAAAACCAAATGATTGCATTTATTGATAAATATTTTTCCAAATCTTCATATTTCCTTAAGTACACAAGTGTCTAGGTGTCATACCCCTTATTTTTGAATGATTTTATTGTCAAGTTGTGATGTGACTTGTGTTTAAATTTTAAGTGATTTAACCCCATTTTTGGACAATTTTCACACGCTTCCATGATTTACTCTCATTAAAGCCATATTATTGCTCATAAAAAATCATTATGACATTAATTACATGTTAAATGAAATGTGAAAATGGTCTGTAAAATAATAAAAGAAGCCTAACTTTGTAAGTGGGAAATAGTGCAAGTAGTGTAGATAGTGAAAGTGTTAAAGTATAATGGGTGGACAATTGTAGAGGCGAGAACCAATGGAGAATAGCATTTTTCTCTCAGATGTAGAAGCTGTGAGGAGATTTAATGCATGCAGTTGGTTAGGGTACTTTTTAAGTTTGACTGCATATGATGAATAAGTAGCCACAAAATTCACAAGGACATTTGAATAAGGGGAAGCTTTTGTATGGGGCTTAATAGTAGTTTCTATAGAGGAATGTATAGCAGAAGTTACTAGGTTACCGGCGATAGGAGAACATTATCCCAATACTCATGATGCAAGATCAACCAGAGCTCAGTTTGTCATACCAACCTACCCTCAAATGGATATTACCAAGCATGGTTATAAAAGAATGACTCTTCTACCACTATACAATGAATTGGCCATGCACATTATCAAGTACCTCACATGCGAAGGTAGATTTTCATATTTACATACACATCATTTTAAATTGCTTAGTTGTATAAGGCATAATCATCTAGTTAATGTTCCCAATTTCTTGTACAATATGATGTGTATTAGTGTTGAATAAACTCAAAAAGGAAAAGATAATTTTGTCACCCATCATGACCTAATTAAATTACTCATAGAAAGGTCACTTAGGGATGTTTCTTCCCTATCATGGGTAGAATTTGTCCAAGTTAAAATCTTACAACCCTAGGCTTCCCTTCATGACCAATATAGTGAGGAGAATGTAGTTCCCACTAATGAACCTACTAAACAAAGCACTCAAGAGGCTAAAGTTGAAAATGTGCAAGAAATTGTGCCTTCACCTATTCAAGAAACCTAGAAACCTACCTCTAGCCGAGCAAAGAGAAAATGAAAATTGGAAGAAGAAATCTCTATTCCAATAAAAGAAGGGCTAGACCCTATAGTTGTGAGGCAAAAGAGAACTAAGAAGGGTCCTACAATAGTTACTCCTACAATAGAGACACCAAAAGGAAGAGGTAGGCAAAAGGTTGTGATACTAGAAGAAACCCCTATAAGAAGAAGTCCTAGACTGAGAGGAAAAATTTCAAAAGAATCCTCCTCATCCAAGCTATCTACTAAACAATCCCCTATACAGATTGTTCCTGATCACTCTCCTCCTCACCTTGAAACTAGAAACATTCCTAAAAACCCTAATGAGGAATGTAGGGTTGAGGTTAATGAAAATCCAAATGATACCCTAGCAGGCCAACCAATTACTTCAAGTTGTAGCAATGAAACAATTCCTAAGAAAGTTTATTCAAGCACTGCCCTAGTTCCTCATAAATCAACATGGTTTATTAATAATGTAGAACAATTATGGAGGGAAAAAAGAAAGGGGAAAAGAAACCATGAGGAAGATAGCGGTTCTATTACCCTGCAAAAACTCCTTTTCTAGTTGTTTGGACAATATATGTTTGCTAAGGCCTTATGGGAAGAGGAGAGGAAAAGAATGAAGAAAGATATAGTGTCTTTGAGTGTAGAAATTATAGATTTGAAAGAGCAATTGGACAATCAAAAATAAAGGATGGATAATGCCCTCAAATTGGCTGATCAAGAACTTGTCTATAGACTGCCACCACAAATTTATGCTCTTTGTTTAAAAGAACAATTTCTCTTATTCCAACTCATGCTAACCCTTAAGAATATAAATACAGAATTTAAATCAGCCCAAGAATTTTATGGTTTATATTAAATGTTGCCATCCTGACAGTAGAATTTTCTCTATGAATTATATGTGAATAATTTTGTTATCCCTTCAAAAACTTAATGGAACCCTTTACTCTACATAGTGATATACGTTTAAGAGCTTTGATGTCCTGGATGTCCAATGAAGAAAATTATGACAAGCAGATGGATAATTATAGAGACAAGGAAAGGACAAAACCCCTGCCATTAAGATCCAAGAGCAGCAAACCAGAAGAAGTTCTTGGGGACTGGTTCAGGTTAACTTATGGGGATAAGAACAAGGGAGTAAGGGATAGAATCTTTGCTGCTAGAGCCAAAGCCTATGTTGATTATGAGAACTTTCCCTACTTTTCTTTCGAAAGAGCTATGGCTAGTGCTAGAACTAGATGGGCCATATTACCTGAGTGACTTAAAAGGTCAGAGTCACATAGTCCCATCAACTTGGAAGCTACCCTTCACAAAGCTCCAAAGTATCTAGAGCTAGGAAAATAGGCTAGACCTAAATTATGGTGCCCACTCACTATGCAACCTCCAATGCTCATGTGGCCTTTACATGACATTAATGCTGATAAACTTGACAAGTTGTAGGAGGACAACAAAAGGGAGGTTTTGGAAAGAACATGACGATTCTATTATACCTTCAAGAGCAGCAGGAAAGAAAGTTCAAAAGTGGGGGAATTCAAGTCACTAACTAGGAAATGCAATGCTTGAGGAAAAGCGTTAGTTTACCAGGGGGCAGATGATGAGACTAATTATTGCCTCTATTTCATGATAGTTTTTAAACACTTTGTTAATACACTATTTCATTTTTACCTAAACCAATGATTAACCTATGGGTAGATAGTATGTCACCTTTTGCCAATATCATATATATGATGCAGTATTTCATATAATTATCAAAATGTGGGTTCTTATATTTGAAATTAATTTGAAAATCCTTATTTGCAATTATCTCTACATTATAACTAACCTATTAGCAATGAAGCTAAAGATGATTGGAAGAATTCAAAGATGAACTTTGAAGATAGCAAATAGCATTCAAGGAGAAAAGAATGTTGAGATGTAGCCATGGTGGAGAAAATTCATAATGGTACCAAAGGACATGGCAGCGAGTATGGAGGAGCTATGAAGTCTTACTGCATTCTCTACATTTATTCTTATGGCAAGCAGTTGTTTAGACTTTATGATTCTTGCCTTAAGCTATTATCTCTTCTTCCCACCTTGAGTTGTTATTTTCCTTCTTTCTCTCCTGTGGATTTATAGCTAGGTTGTTTCCTTTTCTATTTTAGAATAAGTATCAATCTACCATATATAGGGATCGGACCAAGTGTGTGAGTTTAGTTAGAAGGAGAAAGTTTATGACAATAGACTATTAACTTTTAGAGTGAGTTGTGTTTTTAGTTTTATGTGTTGTTTCCATGTAATGAATTTCTGAAATGTAATGAAATAGTTTTTGGCTTCTATCCTATGTTAGTACTTTAGTTGAAGCCAACCAAGGGGTCCCACTTGGGAGGTGGATTAGATTAGGATAGTATAGATTTATTTCCAAGCATTTTTAGTATTGCAACTAGAACTTGTAAGTTCCTTCCTATAGCATCATACTTCGTGAATGTTCCTGCAGCATCTGTGAGAATAGTTATAGTGGATGAACTAAGTTAAAATATTTGTTAGCCTTTTATTGTATTACCAGTATTTGTTTCATAAAGAGTTAAGTGTGTTAGTTTCCTGTAGAAATAGTGTAAGTTATTTTCCTTGCATTTTAATTCCTTGCAGCATAATCATAGTGACTCATTAAGAAACCTAGTGCACATACTATGCATACTATTTCAAGTATATGTCGCTAGGTTGACAAGATCAAATGCACCTCATAGTGGGAAAAATAGTACTTATATTGAATACATTATTCCTAAGCATGGCCCAGAGCATGACTATGATACACCTATTGTGAGGCAGACCAATAATAACAGAACTATTTTCATGCACACTTGAATAACAAGTGTTAGAGTTAGTATTCATGCACACAACATTAGCCACATGTCCAACATACTTCCTACTTCCTCCATGTAACCTTGTTAGTCATAATATGACATCAGTAACAAGTTACATACAAAATAATACACTATTGTAAACCAATTCATACTTAGACAATTTTCTTGGTACCAAAAGCTAAGTATCTTTATTTCTGAGGTTTTCTACAAGCATGTACATCATGTGTTGCCATAAATGACAACAATTACATATCTTCATTATCCAATTGTCAAAAATCTCCCCCTTTAACATTGATGGCAACAAAATAGGGAAAATTGGCTAAGTATCAAAATCTTGTCCAAAACATTACACTATCAATACATTGATCATCTTTTACAACTGGTCCATCTTACACATGCTCCCCCTTTCGATATGATTTCATACCTTACCTTAATTATAATTTTCTTATGCATCTTCTCCCCCTTTGACATCAATGACAAATGATATAATGTCAAAATTGTTCCTCTACTATCAAAAACTCTATTCATCTACCTTAAGTTGATAACATCTTCATGCAATCGTGAAAACTTGCCTTGAGACTATTCAAACCTTTTACCCATGTGCCCTTGGCTATTTTAGTAGAAGTGAGAATTCCACATGGGGCATATGATGCAATCTCAACTACATTGAGATCGAAGTATAAAGAAATTTGAATAGGTTTCCTTGGCTTTTACACATTCCTCCAACTGTCTCTCAATGGTTGATATCTTCAAAGCAATAGAATCTCTAAGTTTTGATAATCTCTTCAAAAAAAATTATTTCTCAAGTTTTAGTTTCTTGATATCACTATGGACACTGGCCACTTGTCCTTCAAAGTCATCAACTTTGTTGGAAGTTTGTTGTATCTGGTTTGTTAGAGCTTCTAGCTCGCTCATCTTTCCTTCAATCTTGTTGTCAAGATCCTTCGTCAAATTATGAGATAAAGTACACTTAATGTATAATACCTTTCCATATTTTTGACATCTCCAAAGTTCCTTGATACAAGTATCAAGACTTAGCAAAAAATTCTTGATATTTTGATAAATGGTGCTAAATAGATTAGCATAATGAGAAATTTGGGCCTTAGACTCTACAACATTCAAGAAATTTGTAAATTCCTCATCAAAAGACTTTAATGTTGCTTGTTCCCTCTATTCAAGATCTACCTCTATATACTTGACTACCAGAGTACTATGTAATCTATTAGTTACCTCCATTAAGGTTCTTTGTAAGATCTTTACTTTTTTGTTCTTCTCAATCAAAAATGAGATCAAGTCAGTTTGATCATCATCGCCACTTGTTAGGCTAGCAAAGGAAAGTGAATTAGATGAACTAGATGGTTTAGTTTCATCTGTCTTTTGCTTTCTCTACTACCTCCTTAGCTCTTCTCTCTTATTTCTCTTTCTTATCCTTTTCTTTTCTTTCCTTCTCTTTATTTTCTTCCTCCTCTACTCTTTTCTTCTTTTCTTCCTCTACTCTCCTTTTCATTTCTTCTTCAAGAAATTTTTTCTTGGCTTGTTCGATCTTTCTCTTTTCTATCTTTAATTGCCTCTTTTCTTCTTCAAGTTGTTTCAATTGATCTTGAATGACCTTAGCCTAAGATTCAGGCTAATTGAAACTTTTAGTTAGTGTCATCAATGTTGACAATAACATTGGTTTGGTCAATCTGCATAGTGTCACCACTTATTGACACTTCAGAGGTTTTAGGTGTTGGTGTAGGTGTTTCCTTTGACTTTTTCATCATCTAACTAATAGCTATAGCTATTTCATTCCTTATTGGATTATTCTCACCTACCATAAATAGAAATGGTCTCATCTTGTTCCTCAAGTAGGGTGCCATCTTGTTCCATTATTACTTCTGTCCATTCTACAGTATTTTGTTGTATGTTTTAAGTTTTTGCATAACTGACATACTCGGGTTCATCTTCTATGATTCTTCTAATCTATAGGTGCACGAAAATTCTAGGCTATGTGTCCAAATATTTTACACTTATAACACACATTCTACCTTCTTTCTTCATAAGGTCTTCCTTCTCTCGATGTCCTCTCATTAAATCTTCTTCTATCTACAAGATTAGGATTTCCAGACATTCTACTATTCCTTCTATCATTATCATATTTAGGTTTCCTACAATCAATTGCTTTATGACCCATACCATGACAATAAAAATCCATAACATGATTAAATGACTTTTTTGTACAATCTCTTTTCATCTGAACTATTTCATTACATGAAAAACACTTACCTCTAAATTTGTACCTAGTTTCTTTAGGAGATTCAACTTGCTTGGGTTCATCCAATATCTTAGATCGTTGTCTTTTCAAACTTGTTTAGGTTTATTAGAAGATTGACTGGATTCAATCTTATCATCAAATTTATCTTTTACTTTTAGATCTGATCTATTCTCAGGCTTCTTTGTAGACATGTTAAAGAGATAACCAAGACCAGTCTTATCATAGGTAGGTCTCTATATATCTATATGTTGAATCTTGTCCTTCAATTTTCCAATATATACTTTGGAGTCTTCATATCTATCTTTTAGCTTATCTCTTTGTTCAGTAAGGAGATCAATCTGTTCAAGTGCCTCTTCAAGGTTCTTCATCAACTATTCCATATCCATAGGGATCTTACTCAAGTTTTTAAGCCTCTTCTAAGTAACTGTGCTCTGATACCAATTGTTAAAAATAGGAATTACTAAGAGAGGGTAGGGGGTGGGGGTGGTGAATCAGTAATCTACAAACTTTAGTCACCAACAGAATATTATTTATTACTTTGAACAATACATAAGAAAGTAAACAACTAAGATTGAACAATAATAGTAACCATGCACAAAGATAACTCATAACACCATATTTTGTTAACTAGGGAAACCTTGGCCAAGGGAAAACTTCAGTAGGTGCCCACAAAGATATACTAATATATATGTTTTAATTGTGTGATTTTGAGTCAAATTCATTGACCCATGTTTCATGAGTAATGATTCAACATGAATCCATCTCTCATGAGAATAAATGGAACACTTATCACTCATTGGATCTAGGTGATGCTCATAGGGGTGAAGCACCAAGACTTCCTGGGAGGTCACCCATCCCAATAATACTCTAGCCTGAGCGCATTTAACTACAAAGCTTTCAACATGGTTAAACCCAAAGCTTGTAGCCTTAGTTGTAAAACCTTCACCAAGTTTTGTGCCTTATGAACCATTCATTACTTTTTCCTATACATTACGCTACTAGTATTCTTTAATAGTGCAAAATGTAGATAGGGTGTCTATTGTTTTGCTCAAATATGGTGTATGTTTTTCTAACAAATCACTCAAATTATTATGACTAGGAAAGTCTATATTTTCAAGGAAAGTTTAGTCAAGTGAGCACTAATCATTTCATACAATAGCATAATAGTAGGATGACTGTACTTACCAATGGAGGAAATTTTTTCAATGTATATCAAAGTTAAACTTATGCTATGTTCATGTTTACTTGTGTAATAATTTTTGGTTGAGTTAGGTTGAATGTTATTATTTGATTTCATTTTAGCATTTTGAAGTGATTATGTTTTTATTGAGCAAGTTTCATTACTAGCATATCAATAAGATTTTTACTGATAATAAATTAGTGACCTAAAATTTTGATGAATAGATAGATTTATGGAAACTAATTTCAAATAAATTATTTTTTAATCAAATTTTATGTACCTAATGAACTACTTTTACTTAAATATAATGAAGTTTTTTAAAAAAAAATTTAATTATATGGAAAGGCAAAAGAGATAATGACTCATATTAGGTTTGATTTTGTAGGGAATTTTTTATATTTAATCAGATGGATTTTGTTTTTTTTTCTACAAAAGTACTTCATTACACTTATAAGTTTAATTTAGATCTAAAAAAGATGAGACTATTCCCTCTCATCATGTTGTACATAGAATAATCATATCATTGCAAACTTTGTTCCGATTGAGATGCATGCAAATTGTTGAAGGATAAACAAGGACCATTATAGAATGCTTTTAACTATAAATATCAACACAATCATTTAAATAAAATTTATTTTAACAAAATAATAATAAATAATGATGCTTATAATGTTTTCTATTATGGATTCTATCTTAAAAATGGAAAACAAAGAAGCAAAAGTAGGGAACAAACAAACGACAGTAACAAATTTATTAGAAACTGGCAATCCAAGAGAAGTTTGACCATTAGCATCTGATTGCTCTCTTCCCTCCAAAAACTAGAGGAAACATGGATTAGGGACTTCCCTCGGCATTGGTAAACTACCAAAACCTGCATTGCCCCTGAATTCCAAGTTACCACCAGTAGAAGCCCCCCATCATAGTTAGAATAAAGAACTGGAAATAAAATGCTTCAATAGTTTCTCGATCCTCTCCAAAATTCATGAAATCAGGGACAAACAATTAACAAAAATATCTCAAAAGGATACTTGATCCAACATCCAAATCACAAGACCTAGCAATGGTCCTAATGATATAGCCATTACTCGGTCTCCTTCCTAAAATCCAAAGTATCCAGTCTGTAGCAGGAAAAGGCTAGAGAACTATACATAAAAAATAAGGGCAAGATCACAACCCTAGTTCAACTCAGGAGAAAGTTCCAAACCAACATGCCCTAAGCCTAAACCCTAAGGAAAGTAGTTGGAGCCCAAATCTCACTTGTCTAAAAAATGGGAAGCAGGACTAAACACTAATACATTTGAGGTCAATTTCCTACCTTTAATTTTGACCAAGGCCTTTTTTGGCTTATTTGATTCATTTTTGTTTTGTTTATGAGCCCGATTTGGTCAAAATTTTGACCACTGCGGGCAAGAGGATTGGAGGTCTACGTGTGCAGGAGAATTTGGAAGTGAGTGACTTTTTGTTGCAAGTTCTTCCACATTTACCCTTACCTTGATGATTTATTTGAATCATTTGTTACAGGTTCTTAAACTGCATTGGGATTTTGACATGTTTTTGGGCAACATTAATCATTTTTGCCCCTAAAAAGGTGTCCACTCCTTATATACCTCTATGTTTTTGTCTTTCATTTCTCTATTTGGTATTTGACAGCTCATTTTTGCCCAATATACCTCTATATTTTTTTTATTTCATTATGTTTTCATGAAAGTCTACATCCTTTCTTGAGGTATGACCCTCAAGTGACCTCATGTAACATGGAAATGACCTCCAAGTGTGGGACTTGCACTTTGAGGTCGAATCTCCAAAGAGGGTTGATTTCCTTACTATCAAGGTGCACCTAACTACTTCTTGAGAGGAAAAGGGAGAAGGAAATGCATGAAAATCAAACTACCTAATCTAATCTAGAGGGGTGATACACCAAAATAGTATGTTTGATCTTATCTCTGCCTAACAATGCACTATTCACCAATATAATCTCAAAATACACTGATTCAACCTTTTCTTTAATTCAATGATCACATGTAGATTAGAAACCAAATGAGATGTTACAAGGAAGGAACTTCACTCTATATCATTCAAGGCCAAATACGTATAGTCATGCAAATTGAAGAATGGAGGCAATACATTAACAAAGAAAAGAAGTTCTTACACTTATATTAATGGGAGAATGAGGTACAACAGAGAAATACATTCATTGATAGGCAAAAGGAAATTACACTAGCAAAGCATATGATGTACAACTGCTATAGAATTAGAGAAAAGACCAACCCTTGAAGGGTTTACAAAACTTTCTTTTATAGTTTGAAGCATAACTAAGAAACTTCTTCCTTAAGCCAAAGCTTAACTACTACCACTAAATTTCTAGAGAAAAATCATGGTTGATCCAAAGAATATTTGATTGAGTGCATACCCATATGCAAAAAATCATTTCTTTCATACTAATTATGACCTTGACAAGACATAAATGATGGTCATAATTGCACAACTAGCTAGAAAGCCAACTCAAAGTGGCGATGGAGTGTCCTTTATATCAAAAAAAATGGGGATCATCAAAAAGTAGTTGTAGACTATCAGGGAATTGGTTTTCCATTAAAGAGATGCTCTTTACAGTATTCTTGACGTGTCAGATTAGACAAATCAGATTTGTCAAGTGAAGTCAATCATCTAACCTACCACATGGACCAATGCCCTCAAAGTATTCTGCCACCTCCCCTTGTCATCCTTTCTTTATGTTGACTCATGACTACCTTTGTTAGCAATTTCACAACTTTTTTTCTTATAATTTAACTATTTGGCCTTGCAAAACAATGATATCCCCATTCTCTGTTTGATCCTTGCATCTCAACCTTGTATCACTTTATCCTCATAATTGTTGTGACCATGCGCTCAATGTGAAACTGACCTTCTTGTACCATCACCACAGTTTGGGATCTAGAATTTTCATCACCTATGATGTTGTGAAGCCATTCACATCTTCAAGTCTTAACTCATCATCTAACCTTGCAAACAAGCAATCAAGGAATCCACACCATCACCACCTTAACGAAGGTAAACCATTAAATCCTTGCAATGATGTGAAAACATAGATTCTAACTATAGGTGGAACCCTTTGCACATTTTCTATTGGAATTACAAATGGGAAACCTATACTTCTAAGAGGGTGGGTGGGTGAATCAGAAGTTCAAACTTCAGCAATTAAAACTTTTTACAATTCATTTGATGCATGTAATTGTAGATGCTCAAAAATGGTTCGCATCTACAACCTCATCACTTCTTCATACTAATTTTTCCCATTTTCTCATTCTACTAACTTCGATCTTTTGGCCAAATTAACCATATTTTGTCATTTATATCCCCTTTCACATCAATTTCATATCAACTCAGAATCATATCAAATCAACTTGGAATCATATCAAATCAACTCAGAATCACCCCAAATCAACTCAAAATCACTCAAAATCAGTCCTAATCAACCCAAAACATATCAAACATCTCGAACCAATCATCATTTATCCGCTCCTAGGCATTGTTGTGGCTTTCAGTGCCTTGGAAACTTATCAACTTATTAATCTTATCAATCTAACCTTAGTACTGTCATGGCTCTCAGTGCTAGGTTAAAATATCATTCATTTCATTCAATCTTTGACATTGTTGAGGCTTTCAATGTTAGATCATGGCATTGTCAACCATTTTAATAATATTGGCAATGTCCGTCAGTGTTATTGTGATCGAACCTTATCAATCAATTTCAATCCTATAGCATTTACAATGTCAGTTAAATGTTACATATCAATTCATTCATGTCATGTGTCCTTGGCATGTTATCAATTTTGATCTATCAATTAATTTGACCATGGCTTTGGTCTACCTTTTCATCATCTTATTCGATATCTATCATCGTCACATTTTCATCAAAGGATACGATCGCATTCATTTAATCAATTTGGCCAATCATCTACTAATTTTCTCTATAGGATTAAATAACCCATAATTTAATTCTATTATTCTCACTAATTATTCTTCCTAATTATCATCCTCAATTAATGAATTTTATTAATTAATTGATTCATTATCTGCAAACCATGGAAATTTACAATTTCCTAAGTTCCATTTTCCATCATTAACTCCATTTTCTACTAATTCTTATTTTGTGGAATAAAAGGATTTTTAATTCAAATATTCCATAAAATATTTCATCATCATGACACTTGGATGTGACACCTTGTGGATTCTCCTGTGACACTTGGCTAAGATTTTTCATAATCAAATATTATTACATCTTATGCATGTCCCTATTTGGCTTATTCATCATAGATTCTTGGCTTTAAGTGGGTTGAGGAATCTTATGATGCGTCATAGATTCTCTTCCAAATTTGACTCTCGTGTGTCATAGAATCTTATTTTTGGCATATTCTATCATATGCGTCATAGGAATTATTATTACCTCTTACGCATGTCCCTATTTGGCTTATTCGTCATAGATTCTTGGCTTTAAGTGGGTTGATGAATCTTATGATGTGTCATAGATTCTCTTCCAAATTTGACTCTCGTGTGTCATAGAATCTTACTTTTGGCATATTCCATCATATGCGTCATAGGAATCTCTTGCCACATCTCATGTCTATGGGTGAAAAATCCAATGCTCTCACCCTACATGAAAATTATAAAATGAACACTTTTTCTCTCATTTTGGGTCCTTGAATCCGAATGCTTAAGTTTTGAAAGTCCAAATCTTTGAATCTTTGAGTCTCTACTTCTTTGCATGTTGCATTTTCTCTCTCACATAAAATCACACTTCAAGTATTCTCATGGCATTATCCACATCATAGCTTTTGGCTTCAACCTTGTGTGCACTATAGGCGAATTGGAGCTACAATCATTTGGAGAAGAAAGAAGAACATGGGAGCTACAAATGAAAAAGGGGGTTTCTATTGCTTTCTTGATTAGTTTGGCTTTCATGGTAGACTAGTGGGTGCTAATATATGTTGATTGAGTTTGTGATTTTCTCATATTATGTTATGCATTTAACCCATTTTTCTGGTCCTACATTTGGTGAACCTGACGTGAACATGCATATCTAACTTGGGTTTTCTTGTTTTGTGCTTGTAGGTGCAAGGAAGGAGCTCACTTGGAAGGGTATAATGACTATCTTCTCTTCCTTTTCACACCTAGATCTGTACTATTGGAGCACACCTAGGTTCATAGTAAGAACATGCACCAATCAAAATCTGCATTTCAAGCTCCAATCACTCTCTAGGACATAGATTAGGTGATTTTTTGTTACTAATGGTCTATTTGCAGCCTGTGGCGATCGTTGGGTGAAGATATGATCATAACTAACTATTGATGTGTGCTTTGCAAGATGTTGTCGAAGGCTTTGTGTGTCTTTCAAAATTGTGTTGATTTCCTAGATTAGATAACATTTTGTTTGGTGCTTAAAAAGAACCTTTTTCTTTTCTACCTAGCGTGTCTATGGTGTTAGATCCCTAGGAGTTGCATTGGATGTATCCTCTCCCCTCACCATTCATGGATCTTGGGTGTAAGAGAAATTTGTGTAACTTCTATAGGAGGCCTACCTTGGACCAAGATACTCAATATTGGGTATGCCAGGGGATGACCTCAAAGCGGTAACGGGCCTAAGCTAGGTCAACAATCCAGCCGCTATATAAAATTTGATTATGGTGAAAGCTTCGTTGGTGGTATTGTTGCATGATAGCTCTCCTCCAGTACCCTTGTGGTGCGTCAAACCTCGATTCTCGAGGCTGGGAGACCTTCTGTGGAAGTTTATCATTCACTTGCCAAACAGAATGCCCTTACTAAAAACCATGTTTTAGTGGCCAAAATCCTTTCTATCCATTGGCTCAAGGGGTCACCCATGCCTGTGAAGACATCCTACATTCTCATGGTCCTTAGTAGAGGCAACAATCCCTTGGGAAGTCATGCCCCTTGGGAAGCGGATCTTGGTAGCCTCGAGAAGTGAGTGCACTATAAGGGGGAGCCTGTGGTGCCAAGATCCTAGGTTGTCCACTCTGGCTAAGCTTAGCTGAACTTTGGTTCAATTAGGAATTCATTGGATACAGTCCTAAAAGCCTAGGTTGTGGTGTGTTTGTTAACATTTTACAACAGCTATTCTTGTCTTAATGTGTCTTGCATGTGTGTAAAACATAATCAAGATAAAAGCCAAACTATTAAATTTACACCTTGGATATCATGTGAACTTGTCAAAACCTCACACATTGCCAAAACATTTCAACCTCTATCAAACTTTGCAAACATTGATTCAACACACTCCAACCTTGGAAAACATGGCGACTTGTGCTCTTAAATGTGCTTGGCAAAATGTAGATCTCACACTTGCATAGATTTCACTTGCATTCACCCTAGTCTAGGCTTCATTCTTACATCATATAGACTTCATATTGCACCTTTTAGTCCTCATTTAGTATCTATTACTTTTCATATTGCATCCATTTAGGTTCAGCGTACTTTCCTTAGTTTTTGCATTCCCATCTCAGAATCAACACTTTGCATTCACTGCCTTGCATCTTTGCATACCTACTCATCATCTTGACCACTTTATCCATCATTATAGGTGTCCTAATCTTCATTTTGAGCATCCAAACTAGCCCTAACACTATCCTCTACCATTTACCTCTCTGTTACATCAATCCTAAAATCATAGCTTCCAGAATTGCCTCAGTTCCAACCCAGCTTACCAACTGTGCCCAGAAACTACCAACTGCACCCAACTAGGCCCCAACTGCATCATTTATGTATTTTTCACTATCTAGGCACACTTGGTGGTCTTGAGATCTAGTTTTGGGTTCCAGATAACATTTTGGGGCTTCAACAGTGTCCTTAGGTACTTGGTTAGCTCCCCTTGCACTAGCTTGCCCGGATCTGCATTCTACAGCACCTAATCATCATCACCTTCAATTAAGAGATCATTCTATATGTCATAACCTTCATTTTTCATCTCCCAACCCATACTAACATCAACCCCATCATCCTAGCTTCCTGGCATGTCAGTTTGCTAACCATACCCCTCAGAATCAACAAACATTCTTCCTAGCTTACCAATAGCGCCTAGAAACTACCAACTGTGCCCAAAATGGCTCCAAGTGCATCAATGACGTAGTTGGTACTATTAGGGTGCACTTAGAACTATTAGGGCACACTTGGGTACCTTCATGACCATTTTTGGCCTTCAAAATGCACTTTAGGACCCCAAAATTGCATCTAGGAGCCTCTAGACCTACCTATTTTGCACTTGACCCAAAACTACATCTTGCACCCAAAATCCCCTTTTGCATCATAATTATTGTCTGCATCACATATCCACTCAGCATCACCATCATTTTGAGTCCTCAAAACGTCATTTTGAACCCCCAAAACCTTTGAATTTAGTCAAAAATCTAGAACAAAGTATGAGTCTTAGAGTATCTCCTAGTGTTGACGGATAATGGATCTTGAATAGTCTTTTTAACTCTTGGCTTATCATTTTCTTTGGTCAAAATCTATCTATATCTTGATATATTTGACCTTTTCATATTTTATCAATTTGATCTTTTCATCTTTTATCATTTTTTGGTCAAGATCCAAAGTCCTTTATCACAAGGTTAAACTCCTAGACAAAATACTTTCTAAAAGGTTTTACCTAAGTTCAAAACTTTCCATATACCCTTTTCATAGCATAATCATATCCCTAGCATCCTCAAATGTCATTTTGACCTAGCCTAGTGGTATATCCCCTTCATATTGCATTGATCAAAATCCTTAACATCATTTTCACCACTAAACCCTATCAAATTGTCCATCAACCAAATTACCTTCTTGAGCATTTACCCTCATTTTACATGTCCCAAACATCATTAAAAACCCTAGAAAATCATCCTTTTCATGATATACCTTGCATACATCAACCTTCAGCATCCTTGACAAGTCCAAAACATAACCCTAATCGTCATTTTGCATACCTTAGAGTCATCACCTTGCATTTGCATTTGCATAACATCCCTAGGATATTTGCACTTTGCACATCAAAATAATAATTCATTTAGCATTTCCTCACATTTCATAACATTCCTAAACAATTAATAATCCCAAAAACACTCATATCTTGCATACCCACCACTCTAAAATCACCCAAACCACTCAAAAATTCCATTGCATTTGCACTCTTAGGTATCATGCCAGCACTTACTAGGAGACAATTAGCTCAGAGACCCGAGGAACTCTATCAACCTTTGTTTTCTGAGGCACAAGCATGACCAAAACCTCATCCAAGAAAGAGCAAGAAAATCCAACAAACCTTTGACGAAGACCAAATCGAGGCATCACAACCATTACTAGCGGAGCCTTTGAATATGTATCCGCAAGATCCTCATAATCAAGTTATCGCACAACAAACTTTGAACAATGCACCTACCATGAGATTTCCTCCAAACACTTCCCCCCACACATGTGATGGTTCAATGGTGTCTTGACTTTGAACCTATATTTGTGCCAATGCCACCAGGAGGAGGAAGTGTGCCAACCTCACCTGAAGATGAACAATCACATTCCTTTGAATTCAGCCAACCTAACACATCAAACATACAAAAAGGTATTGTACACCTAAGTGATGACTCTAACACTGATTATGGAATCACAGATGAAGAAATGACTAGGGCATGTCAAGATAAAAATTTTCCCAAGAAATTCAAACGTTTGGTAGCTCAAGAAACTGTCAAATTTAATCCAAACTTGGAAGGTCCTAGGTCCAAAAATCAAACCAAAAAAACAATTGAAAACATCCAACCCATGATAAATTTGGACTTAGACAAGGGAAAAAAACCTTTGGAATTTTCAAACACAATAATGGCACCTATAAGATCCCATCAAGAACCAACAATTGAAATCCTCCAAAGTACATTTGAACACATCAATGTCGACCCCTTGTTTGATGAAATACCACCAATCCCTAAACACCCCAAAAGGACATTAAGACTTGATTTTAGTCACATGATGCAACAACAAGATGCACCTAAAGGGACCCATGCTCTAAGGATGCCAGACATACCTTCTTTGGAGGCAAATCAACAAAGTACACCTTTGCTCCTAACTTTACCCCATGCTACGACATCAAACACTATGGAGCCTCTCATAAATACAACATATGAAACATCAAGTGCAACCATCCCTATAGATACACAAAGGAAAAGTCTTATTGACATTACGCCCATTCATAATAGGGACACATCTCATAGTCAAGCCAATATGATGTTGCAAGTAGGAACATCTAAAACACAAAGGTACCAAAACAACAATACAAACATGACGTTCAATTCTCAAGGACTTAGTCAACCCCCACGACAACAACAACCTACAATGGTACAAGGACTCAACACTTCCAAGGCACAACCAAGTCTACATCCGCTTGACACACATCCCACATATCAACAACAACATCAACCACAAAAACCACAACCACAAGTGAGGCAAACATCCAACATTCCTAACACACAATCCCATGTGAACCCACTTGACTTACGCACAATTTATCAACAACAATTTCAGTAGCAATCCCAACAACAACAAGCAATGTTTGCTAAACAACAAGAGCAACTCAAGCAACAATTGGAATACCAAAGATGCCTTGAGCAACAAATTGCATACCAGCAACATTTCTTACAACAACAACATGTGCCACAACAACATCAACAAATACCTCTACAACAACAAGCATGTACATGGTCTCACATACAACCAACAGAGGTATCCCAACAACAACCACAACACATGGCACAACAACAACACATGGTATAAAAATCGCAGTCAATCCCACAACAAGTACCCCAACAACAAGGACCTTTTTGTCTTCGAGGTGCCAACATACCTCCACCACCTAGCGACACTTCATCAGACTCATCAGATATAGAAATATCAGAACCAAGTAGACATAGTTCTTGCCACAGCAAACGATCTACTGATAGACACAAAAGACTTGAAGGAAACACCATCATATAAAACCCTAATGAAGAACTATTACAAAAATTCAAACAACTTTCCAAACAAGTCAAGGCATTGGGAGTCCAAAAGAAATAGGCTCTATATATAGAAAGGGACCTACATCCTAACCCATTTGATAAAAGTCTGTATATGCCTTCATTCCCAAAACACTTTGTAGCTCCAAGGTTTGAAAAATACTAAGGAAAAGGAAACTCTATTGATCACATCTAATAATTTTGTGCTTCATGTACTGAACTCAGTGATGAGCCCACTTACCTTATGATATTGTTCCCTCATTCTCTAGGTGGGCTTGCACTGGAGTGGTACTCCAAACTTCCTAGTAATATCAAATCTTGGTCAGAGCTAGTAGACAAGTTTATCTCCCACTTTTCCTTTAACATTACAAATAATGTGACACTTTCTAATTTGTGCTCAACTAAACAGAAGATGGGAGAATCATTCATCACATTCTTACTGCATTGGAGAAGCCTAGTTAGTCAATGCTCACTAGAAATTCCTGAAGAACAACAAGTAAACTTGTGCATTGAAAACTTAGTCCTGGACTTAATGTATGAACTCAAAATCAAGAGTCCAAGCACCATTTCTAAACTAATGAAAAAAGGGGCTAGTATTGAAGATGCTCTTATCCGTAAGGGAATCCTCAAGATAAACAAAGATAACACAAATACCAACTCATCTAATGACAAGGCAAAAAATTTCTCCAAAAATAAGAATGTGACTAATGATGGCATTGTAGATGCCTGCACGATTAGCACAACACAACCTCAACTAACTTTGAAAGGTGTAAACCCTACAAATTCACAAACTCCTAATCAAAAAACACCTCAACAACAGAAAACTGAGACTTCCACACAAGACAAAAGACATCCTATAACTAAGGATAGAAATTTCACACCATTGGGAATACCACTTGAGACTGCATTACAACAGTTACTTAGTAATAACTTCTTGCAATTACCCCCAATGAAAGATGAACCATTGACTAAAGCTTATTGGTGGGATGACAAAAAGTATTGTGATTACCACTGCACCAAAGGACATAAGACTTCATCATGGTTCCAATTGAAACATGCAATACAAGACCTTATTGATGATGGTGTCATCACAGTTGATCCATCACTATTAGCATCCAACTCTGATCACACTATTTTCAAAGATCCTTTGGGTAATCATGAAAAAGAGAAACCCTCAAGTTCAAACTCAAACTCATAAGGTAATGTGAATTACACACGCACCGGCTATGACTACACCATCAATTGCTTTAATGAGTCTGACGTCCACATCTCCACATTCACATTGAAGGCTGAAGATCCTCGTTGTGCTATCACTACACATTGTAGCAAGATCACCCTACCTAGAGCCCCATCTAGACCTACTGCTTCTACTAGACCTACACTCCGAAGTAGACCTATTGCTGCTACTTAATCTGATTATAGCCTTGTTGAACAACTCAGAAAAACCCCTACACAAATATCCATTTTGGACCTACTGCGTGCATCCCCCCAACACCAAGAGATCTTGGAGCAAGCCCTTAAAGAGTCAATAGTCCTAGATAATATGGATGTTTCCCAGTTTCAAGCCATGGTTGGGAACCTATCTACGTCACAACATATTACTTTTTCAACTTGAGATATTCCTAAGGAAAAGCCTAACCATAATGATCCCCTTTATCTCGAAGTCTTCATCCATTATGCCAAGGTCAGATGTGTCTTAATAGATGGAGGAGGAGGACTAAACATTTGTACTCTTAAGGTTGTGAACAGTTTGGGTTATTCTAAAGATGATGTGGATCCATCTCGAAGAATCACAATAAAAGCTCATGATGATGGTGAACGCTTCTCAAGGGGCATCATCACATTACCTGTTAGAGTTGGTCCAGCTATTGAAGACACATTGTTCCATGTCCTAGACATTGAAATGAATTGCAACATGATACTAGGATGCCCTTCGCTTCATGCTATGAAAGCAGTTTCTTCTACATACCATCAATGTTTGAATTTTTCCTATGACAACGTGGAGGTTACCATCCCTGGAAATCCAGATCCTTTCCAATTTTGTGCTAATCTAAGAGATGCTACTGCATACCAAATCCCAACAAACAATGAAGCACAACCCACAAATCCCTCTAAGTATGTGGATGCTGATATACTGCTCATTAAAGACAAGGAAAAGATGAAGATTGAAGACAATGGGTGTGGAGAGTACTTTATGTCTCAAGTCTCTCACATTGGGGAGTCACCACTTTCCCCCATTAGTACAAAGAATGATACTTCTATCAATGAGAATACATCTGTATGTATTGAGAAAGAAAAAGCAGAACAAGAACCCACTTTGATATCTCCTAGCAAGTATGGACTTGGGTTTACTATCATGCAGAAACAAGCCTATGATGGCTATAGTGGTCTTGGATCTCAGAAATAAGGAATCATTGAACCTATCACTATAGAAGGACAACCTCCTATTTTGGGGCTTGGTTTTAAACCATTACAAATAGGTCCTCCTAGTACCATGGTACCTACATGTAAGACTATAGATGTTTTGAATGATGCAAAGGCATCTTAGGATATCCCACTTGAAACCAACAATCCCCTAGCCTCTGAGCATAACCCCAATGACCGAGTTGAATCAGTTAGACATATATCTACCTTTAACCAAAGCCCATTCAACACTGATGATGACATCTCCTCAAGTTATCCTGAACCTTTGGATTGGGACCAATGTGGACCACCAATTTTTGATCAATTCGACGATGATGACACTCTCATAATAGACCTTGAAGGCATTATGACTGAAGATCATAAAGAAGTAGTTTCTTCTAAAGAGAACACATTGGCATACTTTGGGGAGCCTACTCCACCTTCTAGTTACAAAGCAAAAAGAGAAAGAAATAACAAGCATAGGTCTCTTGGTGAAAATTGAAAGGCACCATTAGACCATAAAAAATCAAAAGCTAAGTAGCTCCCAATGATACAAAATGAAAAATATGATGCCATGAATATCAGTGTTCCAATGTTCAACATGCCACAAAGTCTTTTGGAGCTCTCTAAATCAGTGTTCATGCGGAAGGTCATTGGTCTCAACCCTCCCAACCCTCCCTTATATCCCTTTGTTTATCCCCAAATCCAGCTACCTAATTTGTCCAATAACCAAAATCAGTCCTTTATCCAACATGCCTTTGCATATGTCATCATTAGTGACATCCCACATGATATTTCTAGTGACCCAATTATCCTTAGATGCCTTCATTCGCAAGAGACAGACATTGTCTTACATATGGTACATGATGGTATATCTCAAGGCCTTTCTAGTGGTTTGATTTTAGCTACAGACTCGGAACAAATCCTATGTAGTTATGGTCAGTCATGGATTTAGATCTCATCAGCTAGTAGCACCAACAACAGATATCTTCTTAGCATTTGTCAGTGACATTCTTGATTTCATCCAAAAGTCCTAAAAAAATAGCAAAAATTCATGAAAAAAGAAAAGAAAAAAGTGAAAAAAGTCATAAAAAAATGGATGCCTTGATGAAAACCTGGCAAACAGGCATCTTGGCATGAAAATTTGAGTCAAGAGAAAAATTTCGTCCAAGAGTGAAAACCTGGCAAATAGGCGCTTTGGGAAAGTACCATGGTGAAAACCTGGCAAACAGGTGCCATGTGTAACCAGTTATTACTCCTCTATCTATCAGGATTCCATCTGATTTTTTCCCCTCCATCATTCCTTGATCATATCCTTCATATTGCAAGACATTCTTGGTCCCTTATCATGGCTCACAAACTAGTTAATGTCCTTTGTTACCTTGCTTAAGCATCACCAGTCTGCACACACACTCTGTCATTGGCCTTTGTACATAGTTTGCATCTTGTCTGGGGGCATATTATCTACATGGTACATGAGTTTGAATTTGAACTGGGGGCATATCCCTAAGTTCTTTTTATCCATTAGACCTATCACATAACAGATTGGAGCTAACACTTGTATATGCTTATATGATCCTAAAAAAATCCCTAAAAATCATAAAATGTCTTGAGAAAATCACTAAAAAACACATAATGTCCTGAAAAAATCCTAAACATTCAAATATGATCTTGAAAAAATCACTAAAAACCATAACATGTCCTGAAAAAAGCACTAAAAATCATAAAATGTCCTGAAATAAACCCTAAAAATTGTAAAATGTCCTGAAGAAACTAGTCACACAAAAACATCAAATATCTCCACGAAACCCTAAAAATCACAAAACTTGTCAAAAATTTCAATAAACCTTGCACATTTTCACTATGGATAACCACCCCTTTTGCATAAACACTTGTGCTTTGTAGACTAAAAATCAAAGCGCTATGCTTCAATGCCAATCACAATATCTGAGCAATGTGAACCAACAATCAATCCAACCAGTCACTGTGAACTTATCAACTGAATCCAAAACCAGAACTATCACATCATCAACATGTCAAACATCATCTAAACACCTAAAACACTAAAAAGCAAGTAATAATGGACAAGGATAGCTGTTGGCTCACGCTGTTTAGTGAGTGATTTATTTTTGCTTTGCTTTTTCTTTGATCATGTCCCTATGCTACTTGATGATATAAATTGATCCGTGAGAGTGGCCGAGATGGTTCATGGTCATCTTTTTCTATTTCTATCTGTTACAATGTACCTTTGAGAGTTTGGGGCATGTACATATGCCTTAGGAAAGACAATGTCATTCTCTGTTTGCATCGTGCTTGTTTACGCAAAAGGTTTGCATTTGCGCTCTGGCCCTTTATACCATGATGCATTGCATTCCATTTTCCATATCAAAATAAACCTCCATTTGACATATAGTGCACTTTCTAGAAGCAAAAGTCTTTCCATCATACTAACATCTCCTCATCTCATCTTTCTTCTTCATCTCATTCTCCATCACCATGATCATGTCTTCTAATTCACCAAATCATCTTCATCTTGAATTCATGCATCATCCTACGTTGTCAATCACCTTTCTATGGCTTTCCACCTAGTTCAACCTCAGTCTAACATTTGTCTCATCATCTTCGACCAAATATGACCATTTTTGATGATTTCCCTCATGTTATGGCATCTTTCCATCATTTTGGGCATGCACGCACAGTTTCGGGTCATTCCGTCAGTTGCTATGGTTTTGTCTTCTTGTTGTCGATAAATTGAGTTATCATATGCTTATCTTAGTCAATTTCTTGAGGGGGCACCAATATATATCATCCCTACTGGGGCATGTTGTGGCTTTCTCATCAGTTATTCTTTGATACAACGCTCTTAATCACATTGTATCAAAGAGGGGCAAAATGTAGACGCTCAAAAATGGTTCGCATCTACAATCTCATCACTTCTTCATACTAATTTGTCCCACTTTCTCATTCTACTAACTTTGATCTTTTGGCCAGATTAACCATATTTTGTCATTTATATCCCCTTTCACATCAATTTCATATCAACGCATAATCATATCAAATCAACTCAGAATCATATCAAATCAACTCGAAATCATATCAAATCAACTCAAAATCACCCCAAATCAACTCAAAATCACTCAAAATTGGTCCTAATCAACCCAAAACATATCAAACATCTCAAACCAATCATCATTTATCCGCTCCTAGGCATTGTTGTGGCTTTTAGTGCCTTGGAAACCTATCAACTTATCAATCTTATCAATCTAACCTTAGTATTGTCATGGCTCTCAGTGCTAGGTTAAAATATCATTCATGGAATTCAATCATTAACATTGTTGAGGCTTTCAATGTCATATCATGGCATTATCAACCATTTTAATAATATTGACAATGTCTGTCAGTGTTATTGTGATCGAACCTTATCAATCAATTTCAATCCTGTAGCATTTACAATGTTAGTTAAATGTTACATATCAATTCATTCATGTCATGTGTCCTTGGCATGTTATCAATTTTGATCTATCAATTAATTTGACCATGGCTTTGGTCTACCTCTTCATCATCTTATTTGATATCTATCATCGTCACATTTTCATCAAAGGATACGGTTGCATTCATTTAATCAATTTGGCCAATCATCTTCTAATTTTCTCTATAGGATTAAATAACCCATAATTTAATTCTATTATTTTGACTAATTATTCTTCCTAATTATCATCCTCAATTAATTAATTTTATTAATTAATTGATTCATTATCTGCAAACCATGGAAATTTACAATTTCCTAAGTTCCATTTTCCATCGTTAATTCCATTTTCTACTAATTCTTATTTTGTGGAATAAAAGGATTTTTAATTCAAATATTCCATAAAATATTTCATCATCATGACACTTGGATGTGACACCTCATGGATTCTCCTCTGACACTTGGCTAAGATTATTACCTCTTACGCATGTCCCTATTTGGCTTATTCGTCATAGATTCTTGGCTTTAAGTGGGTTGAGGAATCTTATGACGCGTCATAGATTCTCTTCCAAATTTGACTCTCGTGTGTCATAGAATCTTATTTTTGGCATATTCTATCATATGTGTCATAGGAATTATTATTACCACTTACACATGTCCCTATTTGGCTTATTCGTCATAGATTCTTGGCTTTAAGTGGGTTGAGAAAGCTTTTTATGCGTCATAGATTCTCTTCCAAATTTGACTCGTGTGTCATAGAATCTTACTTTTGGCATATTCTGTCATATGCATCATAGGAATCTCTTGCCACATCTCATGTCTATGGGTGACAAATCCAATGCTCTCACCCTACATGAAAATTATAAAATGAACACTCTTTCTCTCATTTTGGGTCCTTGAATCCGAATGCTTAAGTTTTGAAAGTCCAAATCTTTGAATCTTTGAGTCTCTACTTCTTTTCATGTTGCATTCTCTCTCACATAAAATCACACTTCAAGTATTCTCATGTCATTATCCACATCATAGATTTTGGCTTCAACCTTGTGTGCACTATAGGCAAATTGGAGCTACAATCATTTGGAGAAGAAAGAAGAACGTGGGAGCTACAAATGAAAAAGGGGGTTTCTATTGCTTTCTTGATTAGTTTGGCTTTCATGGTAGACTAGTGGGTGATAATATATGTTGATTGAGTTTGTCATTTTCTCATAGTATGTTATGCATTTAACCAATTTTATGGTCCTACAGTAATAAATGAACTAAAAATAACATGTAAAGTAAATGCATCAAAACATGTAAGCACATACACACTTGACACCAGATATGATTACCTAGAAACCCTCCAAATGAGAAGGTAAAATTGGGGTGGGGATGACACCCACAAATCTTTACTCCTACAGCAATAAAGTGTAGCCAATTAAGGTTACAATAGTTTGACCATGAAACATGATTTTCCATGTGAAAGGCCTACCCTATTAAAGACTTACAAGGACTATTAAGTCCCACCTTGTTAGAGGATTTTAACACCCTATTAGAAGTGTTCCTATTTAAAGGACTTTAGAACATTCACTTGGAATGTCACCCTGTTAAAATATTTGATAATGACTGTTAAGTCAACCTTAGTCCAAATGATTTACCCTAACTGATACAGTTGTTAGAAAGTAGCAGTAGAGCTTTTGATCTAATACAACTTACAACTTTATCTTGTTGATTTCAGATCACCATTCTGTTCTTCTTTATCCTCTCTAATCTGATATGTCAATGCTATGTCCTTGATCCTATGTGGTGTAAATTGATTCTATAATTCTTTCACACTACTAAGTCACATTGGCTTCTATCTAAACAATTTAGCTATTCACCCCTTGATATCTTCCTTCATTTATCTTTGCATACATATTAATCTTTAGGGTATCATCTTCCTTATAAAGACTTTGGTGGCTTAGAGTTAGGTATGAATCTATGATTGAGATTCATCCATTTTGTAGCTTAACTCTTCCTATTGTCTAATTTGCTGCATGTGATTCCATAGGGAATAAAAATAGATTCGTCATTATCTTTAAAACTTCAAGATCTACCCATAAGTTAGCATAAAAACAAATTACATAGTTGTTTGTGCCATCACAAACATCTATGTCTAATCTGTGTTACTCGACACTTGATGTTATTGATGCTTGACACACACTATAATTTTGTTTCTGGCCTGGCATCTGAACTACTCGACATCAACTATCTTGCTTAGCACTTGAATCACTCGACATGGTCTATCTTCTTGACACTTGCGTGACTCAACACTTATTGCAACTCAACATAGTCTATATTTACATATTATACTAGGCATGTATTACTAGTTCAGCATAAACTTAGTGAATGTCTAGGTGTGTTGACACTCAATTGTCAAAACCAATATGAGATCAACAATCTCCCCCTTTGACATGAGTGTCAAAAACACTTAACTATACATAAAAAATCTAATCTTCGTGAGTATAATATATTCACAACTCGACATATATACAAAACTTCAAAATTGCAAAAAATTTTAATAGATTATATACCTCAAAAAATTTATATCTCCCCTTGAGTTAATCTATTCTCTAGTCTAAGTAGATTTGTCTCTTTTGCTTATAATCTTTGACTTGAAATGATGGTACTCTTTATCTAATGTATTCTATTTTTTCTCTTTTTCTATGTGCTCCCCCTTTTCTTTATTTTTCTTTATCTCCTCCTTGCTTATTTATCTTCCTTTTCTTTCTATCTCCCCCTTTTTGACACATATGTCAAAGGGTTTATATGCTTATGGTGTACTTGTCCAAAAAGGATTTATGGACTTCCATTCTTATTTTTAGAGCAGCATCCCAGTTGTTGCGTGCAACGTCTAATGAATTTATTTGGATTGTTATGTTTTCTGCCAGGTGAACTAGTCCATCTAATGTTGAAAGATTAGGATCTTTCTTCAACAAAGTTTCTACATATCCTAGTTCTTTATGGAGTATCTTTGTATGAGGGGTAAGGGAGGCTTGGATTTTAGTCAACTTGGCTCTCATATTAGCCTGTTCTGTTGTTAACAAAGCTAGTTGACTTTGTGATTAAAGCAATGAGTGAAAATGATTCTCACTTTGAGATGGGTTTTAAGGTAATTGCATACCTGAGATTCTTAAATTCCTTTCTAGACTTAGAATTTTATGGCTTGTTTCTTGTGTGAAGTGTGTGGGATCACACACCTTGGTGTACAATGAGAATATATACTCAAGCACCTTCTCTACTTCCTCAATCTTTGTTGCCAATTCAACTTGTGATAGTGCTATGTCACCAGATATCTTCTCATTTACTTTCCCTTGAAATTTTCTTTCTGACCATTCCATAATTTTGGCATTAGTATCTTGGTCTTCATTGTTCACTTGTTCCAAAATATCTGATATTTGTTCCAATAGTGGCTTTGATTCTTCAAGTGTTGGCAAACTGAATTCATCTAAGAAGATGTCTTTGATTTCTTGTAGTGTCTGCCTCTATCTATACTCCTTTTTGAGTAGTTCCTAATTTTTGTTCTTTTCCAAGGCTTGTTGCATTTTTCCTATCTGTTCTAGAGTCATGGTTGCATAATCATACTTCAGTATCACTATTTCTTCATCTAGATTTACATATCCATAGTGAATTACTTTAGCAACCTTGGATGAACTTGACCTTGGTGCTGAGATCTGCAATGGTATAGCTTTAGAACTTGGCTTCTGAAGGAATTTTGTAGGAGATCCAGATGTTGGTAGATTTACCAATTCTTGAATGGCTTCTTGCACCTTCTCCATTGGTATGTCCTTGTTTTCTTTAGATATGCCTTGGTCAATTACAATTAGCTGACTTACATCTTGTGTTTGTGCATTAGGTATAGATGTATCTATCTATCCTATTTGTTCTTCTATAGTCCTCTCTTCTTTTGTAGTCTATTGTTGTTCAACCAAATCAAATTTACTAGTTGTGTCAACCTTTGTAGATGAGTCTATTGATGTTTGTATTAAAGGTTGAGCACAAGTAGTTGAAGGGATGGTAGAAGGTGGTTCTTGTGTATTCACCTTATCCCTTGTAATGTCAACAACTACCTTCTAAAGTTCATCAACACTAACCAATATTGGCTTGTAGTGTGGATTGGTCAAGGATCTTCGTTAGGTCTTCTGTAGTCAATAGATTAATGTTCAAAGCTGAACTACCAAGAACATCCTTTACAATTATAATTTTTTTGCAGTCATGTAAAGGGCTCATACTAGGCATTTATGTGTCTTGCACACTCTGTTCTTCCTGCTGCTCTTCAGTTGTAGCCATCACATCTATTCTCTTTTGTGTCTCCTCCACATTAGTATTATCTTTTTATGTTTCTTCCTCCTTGTCTTCATCTTCATCTTCATTGTTTCTTCCTTCAAATGGATCTTCCTCTCCTTGTTTTATCATTATCAATCCATAGATCAATTTCCACATTTGTGTGGATTTCTTCACAACATCTTCAATATTGTTCTGAAGTATGTTGATGCCCTGTATTTAGGTACAAATTTTTCACCATACATCTTATTTTCTTTGACAATTTTTCCTTTTTTCAACTCTGGCATCACCTGGGGTAGTGTAGTTTCTCTTTTTTTTTCTCCAAGTTTAAACAGTAATGATACTTGTTTTCAACAATAGTGTACAACTCTTTTGGCATTGTATTATCTAATTCAAGTGGAGTATTCTTGAATTTGGACATCATTGCTTATATGGATTCTTCAACCAAATTTTTCTCTTCTCTACCAAGTTTTCCAAAAGCAACATTTTTCAAACTTGTCAAATGTGCATCATTCCTAACATTTTCAAAGATATTTTCAAGATCAGATTTAGGTGTGTGACTTACCACTCTAAACTAGCTTGTATCCTTAGATTTTGTTCTTTCATCATCAATTTCAAGTTGTTCAATGTATTTTCTCCTCTGTTTCTTCTACACTGGGCCCTTCTGTTCAGTAGCCTTTGTCTTTTATTTGGCTTTCTCTTAGGCTTAGTTTGATGAGGTGTGACCACTTGACCTATTAGGTGAAGTGATCCCTTCATTTGATGTGCTACATCCATCTCTCTTTTTCCATGTCCTATTCATCTCTCCTTTGATGTGTTCAACATCTACCTTGCATTTTCATTTATCAAACTTAGAATTGGGTTCCTTTGACCTTGTTGGACAATGCTTGGCACTTGTTGATGTAACCAATCTTCAAATAGCTAAAGCATGTAGTTTGACTCAACCATCTGTTGTAGTTGCCACTGAAGTGTGTTTTAATGCAATTCTTAGGGATATGTCCATACTCTTAACAATAATGATAGTTTTGTCTTGTGTTTTAATCCTAGTTATAGAAGTGTCCATGACTTCTTACTTTTGCTAACTTGTTTGATGACCACAGGGATTTGGATCTACATTCAAAGGCTTTATGTCCATATTTCTGACAATTGTAGCAGTAACCTTCAAATCTCGGTGCCTGCATGGTTCTAGTTTTGCATTTATGTGCCTAATGTCCTTGCTTCTTGAACTTATGACATTGATCCATGTTCTTAGGTTTGACATGTTGATTTGCATTCTTGTTTCTACACACATTAGCAGTATGTCCCTTCTTACCACAATAATGACAAGTGGGTTTTAAGTTCTTACCTTTGTCCTTCCTTTCTTCAATAGTTTTGGATAATTCTCCTTCTTCAGTGCTTGTATAGCCTAATCCTAATGTATCATTCTTGGATCTAGGGGATTTTAGTAATTGCTCAAAGTACTTGATGGCTTTATTTGGCTTATTAAAACTTTCAACAATCTCTCTTTCTCTTCTTAGGCCACTTTATAGTTGTTTATTCTGCAACTTTAATGTAGTTATCTCAACGTCTTTGATAGTCAACTCATGATGAGAATTCATCATCTAACTTAGGGTATCCAATTGCATGTTGGAGATTCTGGTAAGCTCATTTGACTTCTCTTCTAGTCTATTTGCTAGAGTTCTCTTGTCTTCTTCAATCATGACTTTGTCTTCTATAGCTCTCTTCTTTTGTTCAGTTACTTCGCATAGCACCATGGCTTGAGATTCTTTCTTTATCTTGATATTTCTGATCTCCTTAGCTTGTACTCCATTCTTTTCCATTAGATTTGCAATTACTGCATCAAATTCATTTGAGTCTCATTTACAAATAACTTGGCAGTGCCAATCTCTTTGTATTGTGTGTCATTCTCTGCAATGACTATCTCTTTCCTTCTCTTTAAGGATTTCCTTAACTCCTCTCTAGCCTCATCTAGTGAATGCAGAATGAGATGGATCTCAATTCCTTGGTTTTTAATAATCTTTTCTAGATTGTAGACTTCCATTTTAAGATCTTTTCTCTAAGCTATAAAGTTTCTCCTTCTAAGAACTTAGCTCTAGTACCAATTGTTGGAATTACAAATGGGAAACATATACTTTTGAGAGGGGGCAGGAGGCTGAATTAGAAGTTCAAACTTCAACACTTAAAAATTTTTACCATGCATTTGATGCATGTAATATATGAACTAAAAATAACATGTAAAGTAAATGCATCAAAACATGTAAGCACATACACACTTGACACCATATATGATTACCCAAAAACCCTCCAAACGATAAGGTAAAACTGGGGTGGGGATGACACCCACAAATCTTTACTCCTATAGTAATAAAGTGTAGTCGATTAAGGTTACAATAGTTTGACCATGAAACATGATCTGCCCTATGAAAGGCCTTCCCTGTTAAAGGCTTACAAGGACTATTAAGTCCCACCTTGTTAGAGGATTTTAACACCCTGTTAGAAGTGCGCCTATTTAAAGGACTTTAGAACATTCACTTGGAATGTCACCCTAATAAATGATTTGATAATGACTGTTAAGTCAACCTTAGTCCAAAGGATTTAACCTAACTAATACACTTGTTAGAAAGTAGCAGAAGAGCTTTTGATTTTATACAACTTACACCTTTGTCTTGCTGATTTCAAATCACCATTCTATTCTTTACGATCTTCTCTAATCTTATATGTCAATGCTATATCTTTGATCCTCTATTCTGTAAACTAATTATGTAATTCTTTCACACTACTAAGTCACCTTGGCTATTCTCTAAACAATTTAGTTATTCATCTCTTGATATCTTCCTTCTTTTCTCTTTGCATACATATTAACCTTTGGGACATCATCTTCCTTATAAAGGCTTTGGTGGCTTAGGGATAGGTATGAATCTGTGTTACTTGGCACTTGATGTTACTAATGCTCAACACATATTATAATTTTGTTTCTCACTCGGCATCAAATTTATTGCTTGACACTTGAATCACTTGGTATGGCCTATCTTCTTGGCACTTCAGTGACTCGGCACTTATTGCAACTTGGCATAGTCTATATTTAGATATTATACTCAGCATGCATTACTAGTTTGGCATGAACTTAGTGAATGTCTTAAGTGTTTTGGCACTCAATTATCAAAACCAATCTAAGATCAACATTTATGACTTGAAACTAAGTGTCATCGCAGCCTCACAACTCCCAGACTTGACATCCTTCTTAACCGTGCAAAGATGCAAACAATGCATTCTAATTGGGCCATCCCATTAGAACTGCTAGCTTATCATCTCCACTAACTATTGTGAATGAGAAAAACAATCAAGTCTAACTATTTTATGCCTCTCACAAAATTGCTACCTTAACTTTGGTTCCATCTTAACTCCATGTTATAGTACAAACAAAGGGGATTGCCACTTCACATCTCTAACCATGGTTCACTCTTAACTACATACAATGATGTGAAGGCATTTGAATTCTGACTGAGCTATTGACTTCACAACTTAACTCTGAAGCTCATATTGTTGGAATGATGTTGATTCATTTGATTTGCATTCATTTGACAAGCCACTCCTTCAAGAAAGACCCTTGCGACAATGCAGCGAAGAGACCATGAATCGAGCCCACCATGACATATGTCATTTCATTGCAATCTCACTTCCTAAAACTAGATTTTAGCTTTTAACCCCTCGATGCTATGATGATAGGATTTTTTCTTCTTTGTAGTCTTAACCATCCTTGGCTCTAAAACTCCTACGATCATGCAACTACAATGCATTTTTTGGCCTCCTAACCTAGATAGTTAACCCAACTTTTATCCTTGCGAAAAAGCGACGATAGGCTTTCACCACTTCACTTTCTTGACCCTGGGTTATGCTTGACTACATACAATAGTGCGATCAAGAACTTTTTGCAACTTCACCATGTTAATCAGAATACTATCTCTAACTTTTGTAAATTTGTGCCACTATGAACTTGACTATCTCACACCTTCGTAGCCTTGATGATAGTTAAGTCATAAACTGTAGCGAAAAAGTGAAGAAAGGAAATCGCATGATCATAACTTGAAGAATTTGGCATTCAATATGGAAAAATTAAAGAAATAGGGATATAAAAGGTATGATCAAGGTTTTTATGTATCCCTCTCAAGTTTGCATGACGATAAATGAATAAGCCAAATGAGCATGGCCATGGTTGTCACCTTGGATATTGAATTTTAATAAGGGGGGGCAAAAATGGCTAACATTTCTGGAAAATCAAAGGGGATGCTTTCCTACTAAGCATGGACTAGTGGCCTTAAGAAATCTATTCGTCTATAGAGTCACAAAAGTGAACATGTTCTGTATTTCATCTGACTTTGCAATCTCTACTAAAGTTTGCCTCCTATGCAACTGCAAGAAAAAACCTCAATTTTTTTTTAAATCTCCAAAGAAACAACTTGTGCTCATTTACTACCTAGAAAATAGGGAAAAATAAAAAAACCTACCCTAATATGTACAAAAATTTACACAGTAGATAACTCGAACAAATCCATTTAGTTGTGTTCTCACAAAGTCTACACCTTGGAGAACTAGGAGGTCATGCACAATATACCATCACCACTAAGCATCTTGATCCTATTGGAGCTAACTGTTGAAGCTATGAAGAAGAAGAAGAAAGAGCACAATCAAGAAATGTTGGAGATTGCCTCTACACTAAGCTATGCCAAATTTGATGATATCAAACACTGTGACATTGTAAATAAAATGTGGGATGCCCTACACACTATCAATGAAGGAGACAAAAATGCTCAAAGAGCCAAATCTGAGAGTCTCAGAGGTAAGTTTGATGATATGGGAATGGAAGAAGGTGAGAATATTGCTCAATATGTTGCTAGGATAAAAGAAGTTGTCAGTGCAATAAAAGGAGCTATTGGTTAGATAGATGATGATATTGTGCTAAGGAAATTTTTGAGAACACTATGACCTATTTATGTTATTAGAGTTTCTACAATTCAAGAATTGAGATGTATTCCAAGAAACAATCCAACTCTTGAAGGTTTGGTAGGTAGATTCAATTTTTTTGTGCTATCTAACTATAACAACTTCAAACCAGAGAGTCTTGAATCTACTTTCAAGCCTAATTTGTTATTGAAGGATTTCAATGAGAAGAAGCAGAAGAAGAAAAGAAAGATAAAACATGTGTCTATTGATAGTGATACAGATGAAGAAGATGTTGAACAACTAGAAGCACTACTAACAAGAAGATTCCACAGAGGTAAAGGAAAGTTCAAATCTAAGTTACTTATCATTTGTTTCAATTGCAATGAGATTGGTTATATTGCTGCTAGATGTCCAGAGAAGAAGAATCATAGAGGTAGTGATAAATACAAAGGTAGAAGAAATGAAGATAGCAAGGATTACAAAGACAAAATCAAGAAATGCTACATTGTTGAAGGGGATGATTCTTATGAACATGATGATGAAGTGCTCTATGTTGTAATGAAGGATGAATTTGATAAAGATGAGGCTACTACACTTGTAACTTGTGTGAACAAAAATGACAGATGGATCATTGGCAGTGGATGCTAACATTGTATGATTGGAGACAAAAGAAAGTTCATTACCTTAAATTTTTATGATTGAAATAGTGTAAGATTTGATAATGATGTGTCGTATTTGATAAAAGGAAAAGGTTCTATCAAACTCACATATAAGATCTCATGTGAAAATGCTTACTATGTTGAAGGACTAAACTATAATTTGTTGAGTGCATCACAACTAAACAATTTGGGATGCAAGGTTGAATTTGAAAACAAGATTGCTAAGATATATGACACAAATGGAAAATTGGTTGGAAAACATGATTAAACTAGAAGTAATATATTCTATCTTGATATAGAGGATGCTACTTGTCTTGTTGTAAAATTTGATGATGTATGGCTATGGCACAAAAGTCTATGTCATGTTAATTTTGATAACATGGTTACTATTAGTAATATGAAGAAAGTTAAAGGTCTTCCTAAGTTGAAATGGCTTGATAATGTAATATGCAAACAATGTCAGCTAGGCAAAATGACAAACTCATGTTTTAAGAGAAAAACTTATACCTCTAAAGAAATACTAGAGATTGTTCATATTGACTTGTGTTGACCAATTGAATTGCAAAGCTACAAGGGAGATAAGTACATAATTTTATTTGTTGATGATTATTCTAGAATGATAACCATCATGTTTCTAAAATAGAAATCTGATGCTTTTCAAATTTTTAAGTGGTACTTAGCAAGAATTCAAAAGGAAATAGGTAAAAGTCTAAAATGTTTGAGATCTAACAGAGGAGGAGAATTCACATCAAATAAGTTAGAAATATTATGTAATGACAAGGGAATGAAAAGAAAGAAATCTGCACCTAGAACCCCTCTAGAAACTGGGATTGTTAAAAGAAGAAACAGGTCTATAATGGATTATGCTAGAACACTCATGATGGAGAAGAATGTTGCTTTGAAATAATAGAGAGAATTTGTAAGCAAAGCTATCTATACCTTGAACCATGTGCAAGTCAATAAAGGTACTCATTTTACACCTTTTGAATTATGGTATGGATACTCACCCAATGTAAAATACTTTAAGGTATTTGGAAGAAAATTTTACATTCTTAAAGATGTTAGGAATGGTAACATTAATGCAAAAAGTGAAGAAGGTATATTCGTTGGCTACTCCACAAGAAGTAAAGCTTATAAGTGTTTGAATACTAACACTAGTTCAAAATTGTGGAACATAAAAATGTGAACTTTGATGAATATACAAAAGTACATGAGGCTGAACCTATGAAAAAGCTAGAAGAGTACAAATAATTTGTATAATTTTATGAAGGAATGCTTGCTAAAGAAGATGCTACAAATCAACAACAAGTTTCACTAACTGGTGAGTCACATCCTACAAATACTAAGTTTCATTTAGGAACCAAGCTGCATTCAGATGTTGAGTTATGGAATGAAGAAGTTGCACATTCTAATTTTGAAGTTAGTGTACATGAAAGAGATGGTGAAATACCTAACAAAGATGCACATAGTGATTCTGAAGCTAAAAGACAAAATGAATAAACAAGAATTGAGCTAAGATTTACCAAATATGTCAAAAGAAATCATCCTTCTGCTCAAATCATTGGAGATAAAGATGCTAGACCAATGACAAGAAATAGATTGAGAAGTGAATCATTTTTGCTAAGCATGAAGGAGCCCAAATTAGTAAAAGATGCATTAGAAGATGTCAACTGGTACAAAGCCATGGAAGAAGAGATTGAACAAAGTGAGAAGAATGAAAGATGGAGTCTAGTTCCTAGACCAGAAGATAAAAATGTGATTGGCACCAAGTGGGTATTTAGAAACAAGCTAGATGAAAATGATGAAGTCACAAGGAACAAAGAAATATTGGTTTGCAAAGGATATGCACAAGAAGAATGAATTGACTATGGAGAGACATTTTCCCTTGTTGTTAGATTGGAAGGAGTAAGAACTCTACTTGCTTATGCTGCATACAAAGGATTCAAAGTCTATCAGATGGATGTTAAATTTGCATTTCTGAATGGCATATTAGAGGAAGAATTTTACATAGAACAACCAAAAGTATTTGTTGATGTTAACAATAAGAATATGGTATGTAGACTACATAAGGATCTATATGGATTGAAACAAGCACCAAGCGCATGGTATGAGAGACTTCATAAGTATCTTGTGAAGATTTCATTTGAAAGAACTAATGATAATATAAATCTACACATAAAGATAGAGAAAGGAAAAGGTATTTTATTATCTGAGATTTTTGTTGATGATATAATATTTGGAGGTCAAGATGCATTATTGAAATATTTTGCAAATTAGATGAAGAATGAATTTGAAATGTCTATGTTTGAAGAGATCAAGTTCTTTGTGGGATTGCAAGTATATTAGATGAAATATTGTATATATATCACTCAGTCAAAGTATATCAAGGAAATATTGAAAACTTTTGGATTAGAGGATTCAAAACCGGTAAGTACACCTATGGTAAGAGGACACAAATTCTCAAAGAATGATGATTCACTACTTAAAGGAATGAAGGAAGAGATCAAAGAACCAATGATATTTTATTGTGATAATACAAGTGCTATCAATATATCAAAGAATCTAGTGATGCACACAAAGACAAAGCACATTTCAATTAAGTATCATTACTTAAGAGAGCTAGTTCAAGATAAAGAGGTGAAGATGGAATATGTTAACTCAAAGGAGTAATTTGTTGATATCTTCACAAAACCATTACCTAATGATGGTCACAATATCTAGGAGGTAAATTATATGTGATACCCCTATCAAAAGCGAACTAAGTAATAGAAGAAGTGCTTTGCATCAAACAAGTTGATTGCCAAATGTTACAAATTGATCTAGATGATCTTACTTTAGGAGACTTCTTGAAGTAATCAAAGTGTTGAAACTTGAAAAAAATCACAAGCAAGATGACAGAGGGAGAAATTGAAGAAACTGCAAAAGCCCATATCTACATGTTTAAGATGAAAAAATGATGTCTTTGGCATTATTATCAAAGATGAAGATATTCTACTGATAAAGAGCCAAAATAGATTGTGAGATATTGAATTAATCAAGAGCTAGAAGAGCCAATATTCTACTAATCAAGAGCAAGAATAGATAGGGAGATATTAAATTGATCAAGAGCTAGAACAAATAGGGAGATAATTGCTAATGTTGGTGACTAGAAGAAAACACATGTATGATGAGGGGGATAGAGAAAAATGTAAGAAAGAGGGAGAAATCCTAATCTACCTAGTAAGAGGGAGTTATACAAGAAGGAACTCAGAGGGAGTTATAAGAAATATTTTTGTAACCTAATCAAAAGATGGAAGTTGCTAATAGAGGGAGAAATTTAATCAAAAGATGGAAGTTATTGATAAAGGGAGAAATTTTGATACAAGTTTTCTTTTTGGTATTGTCTTACTATTTTAACCTAGTTAGTGTGGTTGAACAAAGTGTTTTACCATTTAGGTGACTTGGTTGATCAGTTTGGTTTGCCATCAATGCCAAAGAGGGAGATTGTTGAGAACTAATTGAAAGGATCATTGTTGAAAGAGATTATTGAAAGAGGGAGATTGTTGAAGAAGATTATGTGTTTCAATTATTATTTTGTCAATGATGTTAAAACTCCTATTTTTCATTAAGACAATTTCTTATAAGAATCAAGTACTATCACTTAGTTGATTGATGAAGAGGATTTGATCAAAAAGATGTAACAATAGCACCTAGAGGAAAAATTGAGTTATGATTATGTAATGAAGTACAAGGATCAGTTAAGACATTGATGACATGATGTATTGATAATCTACTTAAGGTTATAAAGGTTGGTTACAGTTAGAAATTTCAAAAGAACAAGTTACACAAAGTTCATCTATCGAGCTTGACTGAGTGGTTAGTAAGTGTCGAGCAAGGTTAGTACAAGCCAAGCAAAAATTTAGTTGGATCCGAGTAAAAGTAAATTCTAGTGTATGTCAATCAGAACAATAGATGTTGATTAAACTTCAATGGATGTCGAGCACCAGTTTAATTTAGTTGATGCCAAGTGATTACATAGTTGATGCAGAGCAACATAGCATGTGTTGAGCATCAGGAGATCGATAATGTTGAGCTACTGTATTAGTTGAAAGATAGAAGATTCATTGAATCTAAGTTGACAAGTAAGTTTTCTTGAAATTTTTGAACCAAGTGGAAGATAAGGTTAAAGAGCTGGTGGCACATAATTCAAGGTAAAATATTTTTAGGTGAATTCAAAGAGGATTCTAGGAGAAGTTTCTAGAAGAAAGATGGAATATGGGGGAGATACACTTTATCCTACCTAATTTGTCTGTACCCTAAAATAGACGATGGAAAATGAATGAAAAAGTATCTTGATTTCCTATTTATAGGAATGTCTGGTCATGAAGCAATGTATGAGGGTTAGAGAAGATAAAAGGAAGGACATAGAGGAGAATTTGATGTGAAAATCCAAGGAAGACAGGAAGTCAAGGACTCTGCTTCATCAAGTGACCTAAAAGGTGACTGCATTGGCATGCTAAGAAAGAAGGCTTAAGAAGATGTATGCTTGAAGGGTGAACAAGCTATTAGAATTGTAATATATGAAGGCCAAGCAAAATTGAGGATAGAAAAAGTGATTTGTAATCTACAAGAGAAGTTGTAAGTTATATCAGATTAAAGCTCTATTGTTACTCTCTAACAATTATATCAGTCTAGGGTAAATCCTTTGGATTAAGGTTGACCTAAAAGTCATTTGTAAATCATTTAATCAAGTGGCATTCCAAGTGAATGGCCTAAAGTATGTATGAATGAATGTCCTAAAGTATAGATTAATAGATTAAACCCTAAACCCTAAACCCCAAACCCTAAAAACCCTAAACCCTAAACTGATGTGAGTTTTGTCAAGTTTGATAGATATTTTACTTCTAGGCTCATAATGTTGTTAATACGAGACAACCCTAGGATACCATAGCCTCTATTGGAATTGATTAGACCTAAAGACCATGCTAAAGGGTTGTTGGTGAGCCATAATTGGGCAGATATCATCCCATATCAAGTGTCCACTATGTTTAGAGTTTATGGTTTTTTGGGAAAATCATATGTGTTACCATACCAAGTGCCTTTAAACATAGGGATTGTTGAATTGTTGTGGCAAATTGGATCAGTTGAGGAGAGAGATTTGCTGGGTAAATCTAAATGTACATTTTTCCCCAACTTACTATTGTTTATAACTTTATTTTTGTTAAGAAGAGATAAATTCTAAAATAGATATCAAATGGCCTAGTCCCATACCTGTTTTGTAGACTTAGAGGGATTTTATGACCTCCTTAGAGAAAGGAGTAAAGCTAAAATTCAGAAACAAATTATATATTTTCTTGAGGACATAATTAGAAATAAGTTCTCATTGCAAGATCAAGAGGTTAGGAAAGAAAAATGGATATTTTATAGTAAATTCTTAGACTTTATAAATGCTTTTGAGCTAGATTATGATCCCCTAGCAGGTAGAAAATATTGGGTCATGAATGTAGATATGTTGATGGACAATTTTGTTGGGATTATGCAAACATTGAATCAGAAGAAAGAAATCATGCCAAAAGCATACCTAGACAAGGCCATTAAGGTGGAGAGGAGGCTAGTAAGCAAAATGATTTTGATCCTAAGGTAGTATACATTATAGAAAAGAGTTGGGTATGTAGTGGCTAGAAATGTACAATAGATGTCGATTAAAGATCAATGGATCTCGAGCGGCAATTTACTTCAGTTGATGCGGAGCAACATGGTATGTGTTGAGCATCAGAAGATCGATAATGTTGAGCTACTGCATTATTTGAAAGATAAAAGTTTCACTAAATCTAAGCTGACAAGTTTTTTTTCTTGAAATTTGTGAACCAAGTGGAAGATAAGGTTAAAGAGCTGGTGGCACAGAATTCAAGTTAAACTATTTTTAGGTGAATTCAAAGAGGATTCTAGGATAAGTTTCTAGAAGAAAGATGGAATATGGGGTAGATACATTGTATCCTACCTAATCCATATGTACCCTAAAATGGATGATGGAAAATGAACGAAAAAGTATCTTGATTTCCTATTTATAGGAATGTTTGGTCATGAAGTAATGTATAAGGTTCAGAGAAGATAAAAGGAAGAATATAGAGGAGAATTTGATGTGAAAATCCAAGGAAGACAGGAAGTCAAGGACTCTGCTTCATCAAGTGACCTAAAAGGTGACTGCATTGGCATGCTAGCAAGAAGGATTAAGAAGATGTATGCTTGAAGGGTGAACGAGCTATTAGAATTGTAATGTATGAATGCCAAGCAAAATTGAGAACTAACCAACTGATCTATAATCTGCAAGAGAAGTTGTGAGTTATATTAGATTAAAGCTCTATTGTTACTCTCTAACAATTGTATCAGTCTAGGGTAAATCCTTTGGATTAAGGTTGACCTAAAAGTCATTTGTAAATCCTTTAATTGGGTGGCATTCCAAGTGAATGGCCTAAAGTATGTATGAATGAATGTCCTAAAGTATAGATTAATAGATTAAACCCCAAACCCTAAAAACCCTAAACCCCAAACCCTAAACCCTAAACCCTAAACTGATGCGAGTTTTGTCAAGTTTGATAGATATTTTACTTCTAGGCTCATAATGTTGTTAATAGGGGACAACCCTAGGATACCATAGCCTTTATTGGAATTGATTAGACCTAAAGACCATGCTAAAGGGTTGTTGGTGAGCCATGATTGGGTAGATATCATCCCATATCAAGTGTCCACTATTTTTAGATTTTATGGTTTTTTGGGAAAATCACATGTGTTACCATACCAAGTGCCTTTAAACATAGGGATTGTTGAATTATTGTTGCACCAATTTTTGTCTCTTGTGATAGTAACTTTGTAAATATCTTTCTATCTTAAGGACAACTATCATTATTCTCTAAGCCCAAAGCTTGTTGCATCAAGTTGGTGTTTTGAAACAACACAGTTTCAAATTACCCAGAGGAGAACAAGATATATCCAGGGGCAGCTACTTCACATTTTCAACATACCTCTTTAGACAGTGGGCCAACTATAAGGCTAGACCCTTCTTCTACTTCAAGCTCTACAAAACCTTGGTAGGTTGACATCAAATTCAATTTATATGGTACCAGTACTAAAACATATTCCTAAATCTAACAGAGCAGATAAAAGCCTTAATCTCCCATACTTATGCAATAGAAAAGATGTGTAGTAGCAAATTGCAACTCTATGAAATCCAAAAGTTGAGCGAGGGAATCCTTTTCAGCTCTTTAACATGAAAGGAAAAGATATTTGATTAATGATGTTGAATATTAGCCAAAAACCCCCAAATATGTAGCAGTAAGAACAAACGATCTTGTAGCTAATCACTGCCTTATCTATTGGGCAATTCCATGAATCAAACACCTACATCTATGATATCAATGACATATTCCATACACCCAGATATCAGATCTATCTTATCACTTTGTGAATCATACATTGGTGTTCATAAAGACCTCATTCTTATGAAGTATCCTTCTTAAAATAACCAACAATCCTGTCAAACACATCAAGTATTTACTTGGCCCTTTGTTCCAACAACAAAACATATCAGACATAGAACATTAAAGGGATGCAAATGGGTCTCAGTTCTTTGTCCTTAAACCACATAAGATTGCAGATTACAGAGATAGGAGATGAGAATCAAAATGAAACAAAGATATTCTTGCTCATTTGTATTCATTTCTTTGAAACTATACATTTAGATGGATGAAATTAAAAACATAAAAACATCCAACAGATCAGAAGTAGCTATATTATCTCCAATACTATTGTTCATACAAGAGAACTATGCTAAAGAATAATGGTGGAATCATAGTTGTGGATCCAACAATGTGGTCTCAAAGACAAACTGGAACCAACAATGAGGTATCAGACTAAAAATTGCCAACCCTTACAATGGATGAGAAAGAGAAAGATATATAGGAAGAATGAAATCCTGGATCTGATCTGAAGACAACATGTTTCCACTTGAATCTCCATTCTTCTCTATTATAAATCATCTCTCCACTTTCTACCCATTTGATCTGATTTAGTTTTCATTATTATTCTGCAACAAACTTTACAAATATCTCTGTTGAATGATAAAAACCCTTATGCAACCAAAATATCTAAAATGCATAATGGAATGTTGCTAAAATCTAGATTTAACTAATTTGAAGGTGATCAAAATTGACTCTAACTGCATTTTTACCATGTTTTACCGACATTCAGCTCATTACCCTACTAGAAATCACTTTTGAACTTTGATATCTGAATACAGTTGCAAGTTGAGAATCTGGGAGAAAACATCAAATAACCTAAACAGATGGCTTCCTATGCAACAACAAACTCCAGAATCGAAAAGTTCATATTCTCCCAATTTTGGCGATATATAATATGCCTAAATTTTCTTATCAGAAACTCGCAAAAAGTCATTTTGAAAAATATACCTCTGCTATGGCTCTGTGACTGAACTTTTATTTTTCAAAAATTTAAAATAATCTAAAGTTTACACTTTGGAATATATCCATATTGCATTTTCTAAAAAAATTGTGCACGGGAGTATTTGAGAGAATATTTGAAAATCATTTTTGAATAATTTTGATTTTTCTCTCTACCTATTTTTGTCATCAACAGACACTGAAGTGCAGAACCAAGGAGTAGATAAAATAAGAATAGCTTGATAAAAAAACCTGCTCTGATTTTCTCCTCCTTTCAATTCTGTTTCTATTGTTTGGTTCAAAAATCAAAGAATCTTCCTTTTCTATGTTCCTATTTTTCATTTATAATTTTGATAACAAATCTTCTAATTGTCCTCTTTAATATATGTACAATGGAAGCACAAAACAACCTTTGATTGGTAGGTCGGTCAGTGCCACCTTGCAACTTCTCATTGGCTACTAGACCGCCCAGTGAACTACCACCTCACTGCTATATTAGCACATGGCACAACACTATTGGTCTAGAAGTCACTTCTACCATATCATCACAGACTAGGCCTACTACCATGTGGTAGCTTGGCACTTCAGTGCTTTACTTAACTCTCGCACATCTTTGAATTGCAGGGAAGCCCCAGCCATCGAATCTTGGTAAGTGGCAAAATCTGAAGTGCCCATCTCAGACCTACCACCTCAACTGCGATCGAGGTCCACTGACGTATGTCAGCAAGGCACTTCCTTACATCACAGGTAGCAAGGTACTGAATGTGCATGCAAGGATGCACCTGATTGACACATGTGCCGCATACCACATAGATACCTAGGAACTTGCGCTAGGCTGGGAGCCCTCGCCACTTGTCACTATCTGTTTCATGCATAGCCTGTTGCCACATGTCAATCCTTAATTCATTGGGTCTCCACATCCACATTATGTCATCACCTTGAGCTGGTTGTGTTACCCACCTCCTCGCCATTGTGGGCCCCTCAACACATACTTGCCCTGCCTTTGAAAAGGCTTCTGTCTTAAAGGTGCTTGCATGTGCAGTGATTAGGTATATAAACCAACGAAAAGGAATTTAGCTGTTGAATGTGGGACCCAAGAGGTATGCTTCTCTTTCCAAACTAAGATATCTGCTCCATCTCGAAAGACAACAGCAATTAAGTCATCCACTTTTAGAGGATGCCACACTTCATAAAATAGAGATGCTCAAGTAGCGGGCAATATAGATTGTTGAAAGAATACTCCAGAGTGTTGATCTTGATCAGACCATTTCTACTAATGCTAATGTACACATAGCATTGGTTGATGCCTTCCAAAGTAAAAACTCTTTATAGCATATGTGGTCAAAAGCCCAATCACAATTCCAAGTATTGCACTAGTTTTAAAAAAATAGAAAAATAGCTCCTATGCATAGTACTGTCTAGTTCCCTAGGTTCAGTAACTCCAAAAAGCAGTACAGATGTTGCATCATTCACAATATCCTCCCCCAAAAACCAAGTTGTATAGCAAGGGATTTTTATCCTAACGTAAAGCCTATAGAGTACAAACTATAACAGTCAATGAGAAGATTGTTCCAAGTGCAAGATAGTTGCGTATTGGCAAGAAATCCTGATTCAAACTAAATTAGATTCTCAATCAACTCTGGCTATTGTTGAGGGAAGAATTGGCATTGCAATGGAAATATTTTGATTATTTTAAAAAGGATTTTGCTGAAATTGAGGAATTAGGAGAACATATTTGACACAGTGCAAGGTAGGAGAATCTCCAAAGGAGATGTCCAAACCCCTAGCAAACAACCACACAATGGAAATACAACAAAAAAAAACAATAATGAAAGATTTGATACCAAATCACAACTCTTTATTCATAGATATAACTGATTACATGCAATATTCTCAGTTGTAAGGTCTTCTGGGTTAGGGCCAACTATAAACAGAAATTACAAAATTAGTTCTACAAGATCCAACAAGATCCACTTAAAAACCCAATCCCAACTAGTCCAGATACTCAACTAGATAAGAACATAAAAAAGAATCCACACTTGTACCTTCAGGTCAACCAATAAATTCTCTGGTTCTCAAGCCACAACCCTAGCTCTTCAAAATTTGTATCTACACTTCATCCCTTTCTCCAAGTTGGAATGAAAAATTCATCTCTCTAAAGACTCCAAAAAACCCCTTACTTATATCCAACTAAGCCACTATTTGGCCAAATTCATTACAAACTAACATTAAATATATGTCGAGCCACAAGTTGGCCACAACACAGATTAAATACCCATACATAAATTAAATGAAAAAAGCTAGCTCACAAACAACTCGGCACCAACAGAACCAAGATAAAGTTGAGTGTCACTAAAACCAAGTCGAGCACCAGAAAATCCCTAAGCATTGTCAAGCTCCCAGACCATGTAGAGTTCCCAGACCATGTCGAGCTCCACAAATCATGCCAAGTTCCCAGACCATGCCGAGATCCCAAACCATGTTGAGTTCCAAGACCATACCAAGTTCTCAAACCATGCTGAGCTCCCAAACCATGTCGAGCACTAGTATCTACCAAAATCTACAACTTTAAGCCAAAATCCCTCCAAACATGCAGGATTACAAGCCAACTTAGGATGCTCTTGCATCAATATCCTAAAGAAACAACAAGATATTTTGAACTTCAACTAGCCTGATGATTCACTTTTCAACAAGTGGATAGCAAATCTTTCTCAAGAAAATTAGTTGATTTCTAAAGAAACAAATGAATATGGTGTAAATCCAGATGAATTACAAATAATTGATGCACCTACTAAAACATAACAGAAGAAAAAGGAATAATTAATTGAAGCAACAGAGGTAGAGGTTCAAACTGGTGATTCGACAAGAGAGCAACCAACTGTAATTGTTGATTTGGCAGTTCAATCTAATGATATGGAGGGAGATCCATGAGTTACAATTAGTTTTCAGATATCAGAACATGACTTAAACATGCAAATCAAATGATCCCATAGTCAGAGGAACAAAAATTGCATCCAGACCAATGATCAAAAAAAGCCCCTCAGTAACATGAAGCTACAACATAAATGACCACACAATCAGAAGATTCATGATAGAAATGTTTTGTTGCAATAGAGCAAGCAAACACATAATTTTGTCTTATTATGACAACAACTTTTTGTTTGACCTTTTTTTTATCTTAAGGACAACTATCTTTCTTCTCTAAGCCTGAAGCTTGTTGCATATCATGCTATATAATTGAGATCCCAAGGCTAGAGAAAGGGTTTGAATTCTATATAATTTGAGTCTTAGGATATTTTGGCAGTCGTTCCAGTAGCTTCTGTGTGATTTTTTTGATGTATTCATCTTTACATATCTAAGAGTAATTAGAACATGGAAGGATTAGGTGTTTAATCTGGAGTTATTTTGAACTTGATTCTAGTTATATATTATTTTCAAGGAAGATAAATACAAAAGGAAGGTCGTACAAATATCTGTGTCTCTAAATTTTGTCTACTTCTCATTTATCTAAAGATTTGAGAATGAATGAATAATGTTCTTTCATTTTAATGCAGCTTGCATGGGTTGTATGTGTATTCATTGATTACTCTTAATTCAAAGAATTAAATAAATGCTTTCATTGAATTGATAGGTTTTCTAGGTGTGTGGGAGGATTTTCATAAGAAGAGAATTTAGAGTTATTTGCTGAGAGTTTCAATTCTAAGGCAATTGAATAGATCAAGTTTTACTGGTGTGAGTTTTTTTGTACCAATGGATAAGGCACTAATCACTACTTAGAATGCAAATTGTTGAGCTCATGGGGTTTCATAGAGCACAAATATAAATCAAATTAATCTCTATTTTATTGTATGAAGACTTAAACTATTGTTCAACACTTGTTTACAATAATCTCTTGTACATCATTGTTAGTTGTTGATGTCAAGGATTATTTAAGGGATATAAATGAAGAAGAAAGATGATGTTAATAACCATATAATGAAATCAAGAACCATAAACCAGTTATATATTTATATATCCCTAAGATCCACTTGTCTTGGTTTTGCAAAACCTAAAGAGTAGAGAATCCCTGTGATTTTATTGAATTTGGATCTAGATCTGATGTATCCTTAGTTGATTATATGAGGTTGCTAACCCTTAGACCAAGTTAATTTTAGAACTCTGGTATAAATTATTTTGTTGCTTGGTAGTTTTGAAACACCAATAGCTACGACAATGAATATTCTCTCCTTTGAAAACTTAACTTTAGTTGTGATCATGCAATCTTTTCAAATTTTGGACATGGACATTCAAATGTGATTTGCATCATTGATCTGAGATCAATTTTGGACTTCACCACCTTTGGCCATGTTCTTCATCATTTTTGCATATTTCAATGCTCACTTTGCATCAAAATCAACTGATCTTTCTTCTAGCTTGTTCTCACATTTTCCACCATGTACTTTAACCTTGGTCTTTGTGTTCTTCACTTCCATTTGTTTTGGATATGCTCATAATCTCTTCATTCTACCTATATCATATCATAAATGGAACACTTGATTATAAAGTTAGGTTTTCTTACAAATAGAACTCTCTCTCTCTCTCTCTCTCTCTCTCTCTCTCTCTCTCTCTCTCTCTCTCTCTCTCTCTCTCTCTCTCTCTCTCTCTCTCTCCCTCTCTCTCTCTCTCTCTCTAGGGAATGCATTAACTTACCCTTCCCATCGTAATCACCTAACGCAATTGAAAGCATTTTCATTTCTCTTCTATTCCCTCCTAGGCAACTCATGGGAAAGATGAGAGAGGAAACCCTAATGACAACCTATATCAAGACATGACATGAAAGATTGACTTAGCACTTGACCTAGAAGTTCAAGAATGGAGGATTGAAAATGTGGCAACACATTCATGATTCTGATCATGCAATGAAAAAATCATTAAATCAAATAGAAATGGAGACTGAATTAATGCAAGTCTCCTTCCTTAGTTATTAATAGATCATCAAAGTAATGCCTTTAAAGAAGTCATAAAAAAAATGATTTCCTACAAGATTTTCTACAAATATAAGACATCCATATCAAAGAAAAGTGAATTTTGGCCAAGGATGAAAATACATGATTGGCATACCTTCATCAAGGTAAGTCATAGTCTTTTTAATTTACAATATATTTGTGAAACTACATTCAATTTTCATTGTATTATGTTAGAAAAGAATGAAATGATCAGTTGATAATTGTTGCAGTATGTGCTACCCATATCAATCCCAAATTGTCATCACAATTTGACCCCAAATGTTGTAGTGTTATCTTATGTGGCTTAATTATTTCTTTTAAGGCACCCCAATTGTAACAATTTCTCTTTAAAAAAAACTAATAAACATTAGATTGAACACAATTATTTGTGCTACAAGAATTCATCATTACATTCTCCTTTGTACCTCAATGTGTGTACAATCCCTCATGCTCATTGCATTTCAATAGTAGTATATTGATCTAATGGAATCAATCGGGCCCCAAAGTGGGTCAGGCTAAAAAAAAATTCAAACTAAAACACTTGACCCTTTAAACTGATTAATTAATTCATCATACTAACTTAATTCAAAATCCATCAATACTAGAAAATTTTAAAACTCATTTTACCTTGTTTTTTACAAACTATAATTTTCTGACATGAAGGCCTATGACCCAACTTTAAAATTTGATTGAAACAAACTATCCGGCTCTAAAAACTCATATGTCACTTCTTTGATCTACATTCTTGTACTCTATCAAATTTTGTGTCAATGCGACATCAAGGTCAAAAGATATTGGCCATCAAAGTTGCCTTCCTTGAACTTCCTACAACCAAACATGTCAAAAAACAATAGTGTGTTCACTTTTAGCTTCGAAAATAGGTCAAATTGACAATTAAGGGCTCAAAAACTGTGGCATTAGTTTACAATCATGAGGAGAGTATAATTTTTTTATTTGGGCTCATGGAGAATAACTAGATTCATTTGGTGAGATTTTAAAGTGGGGTACTCAGAATTACAGAACTAGGGACACTAACAGAACAACAATTTTCACAAATAGAATGAACCTCAGAAAGTGTGCAGACGGATCTGTCAAGCCTTCAAAATTGGCATAGTTAAAATATTTTTAGAATAGAGCATAGTGGTAAAATCCATTTGGTCTAATATATCACAAATTTAGAGTTATGACATCCCAAACCGGACTACTGATCATTTTGCACTTTTAGACACCAAAAAAAATTCATAAATTGCATTTGGAATCTCTCTTGAACACTAGTCAAACAGATTTTTCATAGAGCCAAAATTGGAAAATAGCAAGTGTCTGACCCTAGAATAAAATGCATAAGGAATTTTCTCATTTTGATCATCTGGTTCAAAATTACAACTAGTCAAATAGGGCTTCACAAAATTCTGAGAAATATGCATTAGCATGACAACAGTAAACAACCAACTTTGAGGGATTCAAAACCTAGTCAAAACATATCAAAATGACTTGAAATATGAAACATAAGTTCTCTTAAATGTATACAAATACTCCCAAAGTGGTGAGTCATGAAAATTTACTAGGTACACGATAGTCAATCGCAAAAATACAAATTTGAACAATGCTCAAAATGAAACTTCACGAAATGATTTGTAATGACAATGTATCATCATAAGACGAATGCACATACTAAATGCAAAGTGTTAGAAACTATTACCCATTTTTATCACCATGCACAAAATGGGTAGGTTGATCTTCAACAAATCTACGATTGTTTCTTTTTCACTTTGGGTAGCTGTGAGGTCTTTATCCAAAGCGACATAGAGAGCACTTGCCACATGGATATATGGGGTCAACTTTAGATGGTGGACCACAATATTAAAAAAAAGTGATGTTAGAATAGGTCCGCATACAGATGCATTCCCATTGGTCTAAGGTTTTGAGGGGCATAGAGAAGATTCAATGATATTTTCTGTTGTAGATCTCTGGCAGATCACTGATTATTGCTTTGTTGCTAACAAAAACTACAAGGTCTTTATCCATAGTGACAAAGCAAGGAGGTGACACGTGTCTAGGTTCCAATTTTATGATACATAGTTTGTTGTGGGATCACAAAGATAGAATGGAAGAGGCCTGATGACACGACAAGCATGATCATAAGATCGTAAGTGACAAGATGTCTAACTTTGATAACTACACACCTGCTACTATTAAATCTACATTCAAGTCACAATTGGTTCTGAGCAAAAGAAAAGGAAAATTTGTGAAGAGTTTTAGTGACAATTTTGATGATGAGATTGATGAAATTGAAGCCCTTATTGCAAAAATATTTGGGAGAGGAAAAGGTAAATACAAAGGTGAACTACATATTATTTGTTTGTCATGCAATAAAGTTGGTCGTATTGTTGCTAGGTATCCTGACAAAGAGCATAAGGAAGAAAGGAAGAAAAGCAAGTATAAAGGAAGAACAGATGACATAGACTACAAGAGAAACAAGGATGACAAAGGAAAGAAATACTATTATATTGTTGAAGAAGAATCAGACAATGAATTTGAAAGTAATAATGATGAAGTTGTTTATTTTGCTATGAAAAAAATTCTGATGAAGATGATAAAACTTCTTATATAAAAAGAAGTGACAAATGGATAATTGATAGTGGATGCTTAAATCATATGACTAGTAATAAAGATAAATTTGAGGATATTGGTCCATAAAAGGGTGGATGTGTTAAATTTGGTAATGATATCCTATATGTTGTAAAAGGAAAATGTGCTATTGAATTGACTGAAAAGATAAAATGTGACAATGTTTACTAGGTTGAAGGACTTAACTATATTTTTTTGAGTGTTTAATAGCTAAACAAATCAGGTTGCAAAGTTGAATTTCATAATAATAAGGCCAAGATATATGATGTTGATGGTAAGATGATTGGAACTGGTGATCAAACAAGAGGTAACTTGTTCTATTTAGATCTATCAAATAAGACATGTTTGTTTTTACAAAAAGAGGATGTTTACGTATGGAACAAGAGGCTATGTCATGTGAATTTTGACAATTTAGTGAGTATAAATAATATTAAGAAGGTAAGAGTGTTTCCTAAACTATAGAAGCCTAAAAATTTTGTGTAAACAATGTCAATTGGGAGAAATGACCAAGTCTAGTTTCAAGAGAAAAACATACACTTGTATAGTGATATTTTGGAATTAGTACATACTGACCTATGTAGACCCATTGATGTTCAAAGTTTTTGTGGAGATAAGTTTTTCATTCTATTTGTTGATGATTACTCTAGGATGATGACTATGATGTTTCTTAAAGATAAATCTGATGCTTTTTAGTTATTAAGTGGTATCTATCCATAGTTGAAAAAGAAATAGGGAAGAGTTTGAAGTGCTTGAGATCTGACAGAGGTGGTGAATTCATTTCAAAAAAGTTCAATATATTTTGCAATGACAAAGGAATAAAAAATAGACGTCAGCACCAAGGACCCCTCCTCAGAATGGGATAGGTGAAAGGAGGAACATATCAATAATGGACAGTGCAAGAAAATTAATGATGGAGAAGAGTGTATCAAAGAAATATTGGAGATCAGAAGTTATTATTACTTTTGTCTACACCTTGTGTTTGCCTAGTTTTTCACTATGTATTTTTGTCACACTTTGTAGTGAAAGAACCATTAGTCCCATGTGTTAAAATTGTGAGATGCGTCAAAACCCTAGGTAAAATTATTAAAATTTTGTAAAATCCTTTTGTTGTGCCCTAGTTTATTTTAAATTTTGGAAACTAGGGTTTTAATTTCGAGCGTGGGAAAGCTCATTACCCTAAGGTTTTATCTTTTACATTTTCCCATGTTTACTTTTAAGTTACTCTTCTAAAATTCTTTTATCCTTAGTTGAAAACCTTTGTTTTAAACTATGGTTTTAAATTTTTTATCTCCTTTATAATTTCCCAAGGTATTTTAACTACTACAAGTTTTATGTCTAACAATCGTCGATCTTTAAAGATCAACGGGCAATGCTTTCCCACAAGATAGAGTTGCTCAACCTTTATGAAATGAGGGCAAGCACCTACTTACCATGTAGTTTTGGTGATGATAGCCTTTTAATGCATAACAAAGAAGTGGAGGTGTCAGAACTTTCTTAGAGTTGTTAGAGCATGTTGAGGTTTTCAAGCAATTTCATTGGTTGAGCTAAGTAGTGGGGTCATCCTTTGGTAATGTAAAATTTCCCCATTGATCTTGCAAAGATCTATGGTAAGCATATTACCACTTCATGGAAATGTGTAAACTTTAACCAATGCGGTAAAGCACCTTGTTGACACGTGTATTCAGTGATGTCATGTGAGATATTGAAGTAGTTCAAAAGGCATAAGATATATGCATCTTTGATCTTCCCAAGATCAATGAACAATGCATTCTCACAAGATAGACATGCTTGAGGTTTAGCTTTCCAAGTTGAAAAAGATGGGGGTACAATCAGTAGTTGGCAACTATCAAAACATGTTAAAAAAAAGAAATACAATTTATTGGTTGACCTTGCTGATTGGATTGAAAAAGGCATAATGTTTGTGCACTATTGATCTTGAGAAAATCAATGGAAGATGCATCCTGACAACATGAAAATGACTGAACTTTAACTAATGCAAGGAAGCACCTATTTTCCATTTGGAAAAGTGGGGTTGGTTACAAAGAAGGTTGCCTGGTCATGCGAGCTTGGAAAAACATATTGATATGGAACATGTTGATTGGTAGGATAGTATAGGTTTTTGCTGAGCTAGAAGGTGATTTTATAAGTGGGCCCATGATTTCAAAGCCAGAGTTATTAAGAAAAATTTACACAAAGTTTGTCTACCAAGCTTGACTAAGTGGTTAGTAGGTGCCGATAAAAGTTAGTACAAGCCAAGTAGAAAGTCAGTTGGATCCAAGCAAAAGAAGTCAATTAGAACAATAGATGCTGATTAAAGTTTAATGGATGTTGAGCACCAGTAAACTTTAGTTGATGCTGACCAACATAGTATGTGCTGAGTATCAGAAGATTGATAATGCTAAGCTACTACATTATTTGAAAGACTGAAGATTTGCTAAATGTAAGCCAACAAGTTTGTTTTCTTGAAATTTGTGAACCAGGTGGAAGACAAGGTTAAAGAGCTAGTGGCATAGAATTCAAGGTAAACTATTTTTAGGCAAATGCAAAGAGGATTCTAGGAGAATTTTTGAGAAGAAATATGGAATATGGGGTAGATACATTGTATCCTACCTAATCTATTTGTACCCTAAAATAGATGATGGAAAATAAATGAAAAAGTATCTTAATTTCCTATTTATAGGAATGTTTGGTCATGAAGCAATGTATGAGGGTCAGAGAAGATAAAAAGAAGGACATAGAGGAGAATTTGATGTGAAAGTACAAGGAAGATAGGAATTCAAAGACTCTACTTTACCAAGTGACCTAAAAGGTGACTGCATTGGCAAGCTAAGCAAGAAGGCTTAAGAAGATGTATGCTTGAAGGGTGAACAAGCTATTAGAACTGCAATGTAAAAAGGCTAAGAAAAATTGAGGACTGAAGAAGTGATCTATAATCTATAAGAGAAGTTATAAATTATATCAGATTAAAGCTCTATTGTTACGCTCTAACAATTGTATCAGTCTAGGGTAAATCCTTTGGATTCAGGTTGACCTAAAATTCATTTGTAAATCCTTTAATCAAGGGGCATTCCAAGTAAATCCTTTAATCTATGCAAAATAGTATGTAATAAGGTCATTTACTAGAGGGAGGATTAATTGAACGTATAAAATCTAAACCCCATTAATGGAAGGGAGCTTCAATTACCACTTGGCTAAGAGGTAAAGTAGCTAACTAAGGTTTACCTTTAAAAATCTTGCATTTATCACAATTAGCCACCCATTTATATCTATCCTTAAACATACCAAGCCAATAATAACATTGTCTAAGAATTTTGAATGCAATGACAGTAGAAGAAAAATGTCCTCCACATGCTTCATTAGGAAAAGACCTTAACAACTCCACGTGTTGCTCCTTATCCATACATCTTTAAAATGTTCCATAAATTTCTCTCTTGTAAAATACTTCATCATGAATTACATATTTCAAGGCTTTAGTTTTTAGATCCCTCCTTTTCTTAGTAGTTAGTCCTTCAAGGCACTCACCATATGTCATAAAATAGGCAATGTTTGAGAACTAGGGAACTTGAAGACTTACCATAAGAACTTTTGGAGTATCTTCTTCTTTGCTTTATTGATCCTCTACTAAGGCTTTACAAAGTGCATTCCCTCTTACAAGTTTGGTTGGCTTAATCTCTATATCATATTCTTGAACTTTGGCTATCCACACTCCTTTATTATTGCAACCAATATCTTGTTGTGTCAAAATACCTTTTACTGGAGGATCTAGCATATATATTATTTAATGAGAATACAATACATAAAATTTCAAATTCTTGAGGGCTCTCACCATTGCATATTCATATTTTTCCATTTGAGAGTATCTCAGTTCCTAGTTTTTCAATAGTATACTCATGAAAGTTGTTGGAGCTTGTATTTTCTCCTTATTTTCTTGCATCAATATAGCTGACATAGTATGTTCTAAGGCATAACACTAAATGATGAACTCTTTAGTGTAGTCAGGATGAACAAGCATAGGGGTTTTTGCAATAGCATCCTTGATATCTTTAAAATCTTTTTTCCCAACATCATTCCTTTTGAAAGTTTCATTACCTTTCATCATATCAACTATACATTCCACTATTTCAGAGAAATCAAGAACAAATCTTATCAAGAAATTTACTCAATGGAAGACTTAATTGTTGAACGGCACTAACTCTATCTAGATCAATCTTCACCCCTTTTTGAGATACAATATGACCAAGAAACTTGCCTTTTGTAACACAAAATAATGACTTCTTTGGGTTCAGGGAGATACCATGCTCTTTGCATCTTTACAAAACCTTTTCTACATCTCTTATATGATATTTTCTCTTTTGGAAAAGACTTTCAGATCATCGAGATATATGACAATAATTCTATCTTTCAAACCTTCAAAAGCCAAGTTCATAGCATGTTGAAAAGTTGCACCTACATTGATAAAACCAAAAGGAATTCTATTGTAGGAAAAAGTACCCCATGGTATGGTAAATGTAGTCTTGAACTGATCTGCTTCATTTACCTAAATTTGATTATATCCTGAAAAACCATCTAACATGGACATCATTTATGATCCTGTAACAGTCTGCAAAGTATGATCCATATTAGGGAAAGAAAAGTTATCCTTTAGTAAGGCTTGATTTAGATTTTTGAAATGTACACAAATCCTTATCTCTCCATTCTTCTTCCTCGTTGGCCCAATATTGGCAACCCATGTGGAATGATGAATAGGGAAAGGATAACTTTAAGAAACCCCCGTTTGGAAAAATATATAAAATTTTCATGAATCAAACATTAGTTCGGGGGAAAACAATTAATTGCTTTTGGTGAATTAATTTTTTCGAGTAGGAAATAGATTAATTTTATTGACAATTTTTTCTCAACTGTATGAAAATTTTATAAAATCCTATCAAATCCTTCATTATTAATAAAATCATGGACATAAGTACATATACATAAAAATCATGATTTTTTTTTATTGGTCATATTTGTTTGTATTGATATTTATAAAGAGAGTACATTATATTGGTATGGCATCAAGCCTTGCATTTTAAGCCACTATTACCCTTACATATACCATTAGGTAAATGTAACACAAAATAGAGTATTAAAACTCTGAAAGTAAAAACATCCATGAATACATAATCCAAACTTTGACACAAAAAGAAGTGCCACTACCTCCATTGTCAGTTGTTTCTTGAACCAGTTTGTTGCTTTCTCATGATTAAATGTTGGGGTTGTGCAATCATCCTCCACTGATAATCCCTACCCCATCCTGTGATGTTTTCCACTGCCATTTCCCTCTATCAGCAAAGAAGCATCAACCCACATTCCCTCTATAGTGGATACCCCCTCATTCAACTAAGATTTCTTCACAATTTGATGTTGGAGTTATTTTCCAGGGGCCAAAGTGCTCTTCCTCTGTGTAGCCTTCATAAAATCATGCCCCTCCTCCTTTGGCACTAATCCGTGATCAATGTCCTTCTCTCAACTAATTTAGGGATATGCACACCCTGTAGATTTGAAGACATCCTTACTTCCACCTCAATTTAACATCCTTGAAACTCTTTAGAAAATGTACCAAATCCAACCAAACACTTCTTTGACACGTGAGAGGGATGGATTGGTATCATGGACAATTCTTCTTACCTTGGAATGATAAATGTCCTCGTGATTCTAAATCATAATGCTTTAGAATTCAAATTGAGGTACCATGAGTGGATCATTTACTCTAATAGTCATCAAATTTCCTTTCTTTATTTACTCTCCAAGGTGATGGAAGTACTCAACAATTACATATTGAGGACAAAATGTTGAATTGGGGCCTAAGTTGACTACCCGATCGACCACTTTATTCGCTTCCCCTAAGCAGTGTGAAACTTTAAAATCCTTGATGTCTAGCATAAACTCCTTGATTTCCATATATTTTGATCCTAATACCATGCTTCCATCTTTCCTTTCTTTATGTCATTGATAATGATTTCTAAGTCACCTTCCAAATGTATACATTGACATCCAATTTTTACTCCTAACCCAGAAGCTTCCTTGATAGCTAAACATTCTACAATATTATTTATACCATCTAGCAATATTTTGTCTGTAAATGCTATTATATTGCCTTTATGATCTCTTGCCACACATCCACACCCTAATACACTTGGGTTTACCCTTGCAGCCCCATCAAAATTAATTTTGATCGATCCCTCCTCTAGAGCTATCCATAATTCCTTCTCCCTTTTTGAGATTGGATTAGCCCCAATACACCCATGAATGAGAAAAACCATGATTTTATTATTATTATGGTATGGATCTTGATTAATTATCATACTTGAACATTAAATTTATACCACTTATATCATTATAGTTTCCCTCCAAATTATTGAATGGTGGTATGGAGGCAACATCCCTATTATTTTCAATTGTTGGAGGTTCCTAAATCAATGGCCTAAATCCTATTTGGGCCTAAATTTTAAAAGGATGTTGAGTTTTAAAGAAACTCTCAAAATTAAAGATACATGTTCTACATCAAATCTATTTTTGGCCAAAGTGAGAAAGGATAAGAAGTTTCATGGAAAGTCTCTAGACTAGAGACACATATCGAATCTACATACTTAACATGTAACCTAACTTAAATTTTTACCAAATATTGGCTAATATGACATCAATTAAGATAAAAATTTGAAATTTTAGGTGAATATATATGATTTACCGTGTGGAAAAAATAGATTGCACTAGCAAATTCATCACAAAAATACAAATACTTCTATATTATTATTGATGATTAGCCTAAGCATGGGACCCAATTTTTATATGGTGTAGGCACATGGCCACCCCAAAATTGCAAAAAAAATTGCCAAATTTAGGGTCCCTAATGAGTGAGATTATCCACTAAAGGCATCCTTGGAATAGGATATATAATCCTAACCTATAGCATTTTGTCAATCTCCTTGAAGATTGCTCCTTCAACTAGAGGATTATAGTTCCTTTGTTTCTGCCTAAATGGTGTTGCATCTAGTTTGGGAGGAATCTCATGTTTAGAATTTCCACCCATGAAATTCTTTAGGTCTTCATAACTCCAAGAAAATACATCTTTAAATTCAACAAGTAATTTCTTGATTTCTACTCTCTCCTCTAGTGTGCAACACTTGCCTATGTTTATCATCTTTGGACTAACTTATGTCCCTATGTTGATTCCATCATATTCACCACTAGTTTTTCCTTTCTTATATCTTTCTCTCTTTATATATGCATCGTGCTTATCAAAAAAAAATCTAAAGAGATTAAATGAGGTGGAATCTTGTTACCTTTCAACTAAATCACATCAGATCCTGCCTTCTTTTTATTTTGTCCCACTGAATCATCACCTTTTTGTTAGAAATAGGAATTATTGAACAGGGTGGGGGTGAATTAGTAAACCACAAACTTTATTTTCCAACTAGTTATTATTTATTACTTTGAACCATACATAAGAAAGTAAACAAGTAATGTTGAACAGTAACAATAATCATGCACAAAGATAACTCATAACACCATATTTTGTTAACTAGGGAAACCCTTGACAAGGGAAAACCTTGGTGGGAATTATTCCCACAAAGATATACTAATATATATGTTCCTTGTTAGAGAATGGACCTTGTTAGGAGATTCCAACCCTGTTAGGAGTTGAGGTACAAAGGTATGTAAGAAGAGCTCAATGCCCAAACATGCAATTCCAATTACACGATGAACTCACTACTCAAACAAGTAATTAGTCTTCTAGTTACCCTAATATAGAAGTAAGTGTATTGCATAAAAATGTAACTAAAGGAATAAACATTAAGAAACTAATGCATATTCCTACATGATCATGCAAACCTCAAAATATGGGAAATAAACATGTAAACAAGCATGACATGAAACCAAAATAGCATAAAACCATTCAAAATATCACTATGCAAACCTCATGAAATCATCAAGTGTAGATGATTTCATTGTTGTGGGATGTGGTTGCTCACAAATCCTATAACATAACAATAGGCTAGATAGTGCTTATTGGAAATGAGGAGAGAGCTCTCTTTTTATAGGAAAAGAGGTGCAATGGATGGCTAAGATTGAATGCAAGATGGAGGGCTAGGATCTCTTAGAATCAATGAGGTGTCCATGAGATGGAGGCCAAGTAGACTCCAAGTGAATTAGGGTTTTGACCATTCAAAGGGGGAAATATGCTCACACATGTGTGAGCAACCTTTGATGGAGACATGTCTATGATAGGTGTAAGAGGGTTGGAGGTTCAAGGTTTCTCACACATGTGTGAGACACCTTTGAAAGTGATGGGTCAATGACATGTGAAAGAGGGTTGGAGGCTCAAGGTTTCTCACACATGTGTGAGACACCTTTAGTTCACATGTGAAGGGGAACAAGGTTGTAAGTGTGTAAGAGTCACATGTCACATGTGACTAGGGTTTGCTAATCCTTTGATTAGGATTGTGCAAATGATTAAGGATGTAATTAGATGAGGAACTAGGATTAATTAGTGGATAAGTGGATGAAAGGATGGGTTAGGTTAGGAAAGTGAGGTTAGGTGAGGGTTAAAGTTAGGAGCCATGTGCTCAAATAGGATTAAATTTAATATTTAATTCCAAGTGGGATTAGGAAAGGGATTAAATCAGTAAACAAAGTACTTAATTAAAGGGAATGGATTAGCATGCAAGAGGGATAGGCTAGAATTTAAATAAATCTTAGTTTATTTAAATCAAGGAAAGGCGACTATAACTAAATAAATGTAAATTTATTTAATTAAAGGTAAGGTAATTAAATAAATAATAAATATCTATTTAATTGGTCAGGATAAGGGGATCTGGACAATTTTAGGTGTCTACATTTGGCCCCTCTTTGATATAGCATTAGTAATGTTATATCAAAGAAGAATAAAACATAGTGGATGGTAGGATAAGACTAGTAGCATGATGCCCTAGTCATGGAAGGATGACAAGGATGGAAGGGTATGCCCCCTCAAGAGGACGTGCGGGTTAGGAGAACATGGATGTTCTCTCAAAATGGATGGGAGGCTAGAAGGGAGTGGAAAAATGATAAGAGTGAAAAGTTATGCTGCAATGGTGTGAACAACCTAAGTTTGATATTGTATTTAACACTATGCACCAAGGTATGAGGAACCAAGATGACAATGTGTCAAGTACGTGAAAATAGGGGTCTAATACAACCATATGCCTTATGAAACCATGATATGGAAGACCATGATTCCTGGGGACAATAGGATGGAAAGACCATGATAAATGCAGAAAATACTAATACATACAAGTAACAAGAAATCATGCATGAAAACCAAAAACAAACCAACATTTTTCCCCTAGTCAAGCTGAAAATCCATTAATGGATTGATTGATGATGATTGATTAAGGATGGAAGAGCTAACGATAAGCATAATGCACATCCAAGGATTGGGAAGGATTCATCCCATGATAATGATATTTGAATATGGTTAATGGGTTATTAGCTGATTAGGTCAAATGGATGAATTGATTAGGAATTGATGTACAAGATGAAAAGATTAGATTGATTGGATTAGTATTGATTGCATAGTGAGATTTTTGATTTTTTGATTTTTGATTTTATGGTGGATAGAAGAAGGAACATGGATGAGATTGGAAGAATTATGGTGATAGGATGAAAAATGATGAGAGTAGAATAGATTTGATGTGAAAGAATTAGAAGAAGGGAAAATTGATTGAATTAGAGGATGAATGAAGTTGATTGAAGTGATTGGAAGAATTAGATTGAATGTGATATGCATGAATGTGGAATAGAATGGATAGAAATGAATTGATTGAATGAACGTGAAATAGAATGAATTAGGATCAATGACAAGGGAGAGCCAAGGCATGGTAAATGGAGGAAAGGCAATGTGATGTTGGTGGATGCAAGGAATAGTGAAAGGATATGAGGGGCCAAATGATATGGTGTTGGAAAAATGTAGAGCCAAGGACCATGTTTCAAAGGAGTCCAAATGCTCCATACCAAGGATAGGAAAATGGAAGGAAATATGGTGGGAAAGGAGGCATGAAAATGGAAAAGTGGTATGAAGGCTAGCATGTGGAGGAAGAGAGGCATGTGCACTTCCAAAGCATGTATGAACATTTTGTTATTGTGCCTCTAATAGTGATCAAGAGCACGGGTACAAAAGCGGAATGAATATGGGATAATGAGGGTATGAAAAATGGATAATGATATGAAGGGTATGGATGAAGTGTGCAATATGAAGGGGATGGGATGGATGGGATAACCAAGATCAAGGATATAGGAAAGGGGGTTGGAATTATGTAGGAGTATAGATGGAAAATGGATGAAATGAACATGATAAGGACTATGTGATGCAAGATATGGATAGGCTATTAAGATCAACTATATGGAAGAATTATGAGATGTATGTAGGAAAATGTATGGACATGGAAAGTGCATATGGATGGATGAAAGGAGAGTGAAAGTCAAGATAAAAGATGGAAAAGGATGATGAACAGTAGATGGAAGTATGGAGGATATGTATGAAAGTTTGGTATGGATGGAGCTTGCCCCTAGTGTAGAGTGCAAGTGGAAGAGGAAAAGTGAATGGATGGATAAGCGAAAGAGGAAGGAAATGAATGCATGATAGGAAAATGAAGGGAGGACTCAAGCATCTATTCTCATAGATGGTATCCCTTGATTTTTATTTCTCTTTTTCTTTTTTTATTTTCAAGGAATTTTTCCTATTTTCTCATAGATGTTGGTAGGCTAGTGAATGGAGGACAATGACTTATGAAAAGGTTTGGAGTAAGGGGGTGGGATGTTTGGGAGGAAGATATGGTTGGTGGATGCTAGTTCGAAATACTTTTGAGTGAGTGGATGAAGGAGGCGAAAAGATCATCATCGGCACACACCTTGAAGGGTGATGGAAAGGAGGAAATTGTGGAGGATATGTAGGAGAAAGTGTGGATTTCGGGATACAGGGACCCAAAATGGATGAAGAAGACGATGGATGGAGGATGGTGGATTTGGGTATATGAGGACCCAAAATGGATGTGGAAGCCTTTGGATTAGCCAAATTGGATGTCATTTTGAATTTTTCTTTGAGATTCATTTCTACATTAAGTAGCTTTGGGATCCAAAAAAATTTTGCATTTTTGATTTTGAGCCTTTGTGGCTTTTTGATTTTGTTTTGGATCAGATTTTTCTTTTCTTGAACATGTCATTTAGAGGGGACATGTTGATCCTTTGATTTTTTTGGATATTTGGCTTTATGCTTATTTTCTTTGGCATCCAATTTGCTTCCATTGGTTGTGTTATGGGTGCATGAAGGAGAGCGTATGGATGGTGAACATTGGAAGGAATTCAAGGACATGTGCCTTTGTTGATCTTGAGTAGGAGAATGAGCAGATGAAGTGGAAAACATGGATAGGGTGGATGGATGTACGTAAGGACCCAAAATGGAAGGAAGGGATGAAGGGTTTGACGATGGAACATAAGGACCTAGAATGTATGGAAGATAAGGACCTAGAATGGACTTGGAAGATGAATGATGGGAAGCTTTAGGTTTGGATGGAGGAATTGTGAAAGGTGTACCCAACATCTTGAGACCATATTTCTTCAATGGGATACTTATGATTTTTAACGCAAGATGTGAGTCCAAGTATATGGGGTTCATGAGTGGAGTGGATAGGTGTGATAGGATCATGTGGAGGATTAGGATCATGAAGGGGATTATGAGGGCTAATAGGATCATGAGATGTAGTGGGATCATGAAAGGAAAATGAAAGGTTGCTTTGGTCTTGACTTAAAAGAGGATCATGGAGTGGAATGTGTGGATCATGAGATGGAATAGGATCATTGAATGGAGAGGAGGGAATGGAACAATGAGATGGGGTGATTTTACCTTGACATGGAGGAGGATTAATGGATGGCATGGAAGGAAGTTCTTCATGAAGCTGAGGATTGACGGATGCTAAGTCTGGAGATGGAATGTCTTGATCTTAATTAGGAAGGGGATCATGAGCTAGACTAAGAGGGATAAATGGATGTTGAGGGATAAGGGAATGATGGGATGGAGAAATGCTCGGATCTAGAGGAGAAGAAGAATCTATAATGTCATGCTTTGGAGGAAGGTCTTGAGATGGAGCTAGGGGTATCACTTTGGGTGATTGGATTGCTTTATCTTGTTCTTTACACTTAGCCAAGAGTGATGTGAAAAACCCCTTATGAGGTGGGGATGATGTGGATTTTGGAGGATTAGGATTGTGTGAAGGTGTAACTATGAATAGGGGATTGCATGGAGGGTTGGGGATGGATGGGACATGAGGACTAGGATCTTCAAAACATGGAGGAAGAGGACACATGTCATGGAAGGTGGACTCCTTCTATTGAATTGCTAAGAGATCATTCTTTAGTTGCTCTATTTCCTTGGCAAGGTCATTTGTGTTTGAGGAAGTGTGTGGGCTAGGAATGGAATTGTATGTAGTTGAGGGATAATGAGGTGGATTTCAGTTGTCAAAGGTAGAAGAATAATGAACATGAGATAGATTAGAGTTAGATATGAAGTGTTGAGGATGGATTTGATATGAAAGTTGAATAGGAGGTATAACTCCATATTGTCTTTGAAGATTGTCAACCATTTGATTAAGCAAATTCAAATTCATAGATGTTAGAAGAAGAGTGATGAAAGATTTGAGGATAAATGGAATATGAACTTAGGACTAGGAGCAAATGTTGGACTTTGTGTTGATTTGATTTGAATTGAATTTGACTTGATATTGATTTGATTGAATTTGATTTGAGATTGATTGGATAAGGGTTTGATTTGATTTGATAAAAACCCTATGAGATTTCAAACAAGTGAATGTGGGATTGAATTAAAGTCCAATGTTTGTGATGATGCTCCTATGTCCAAAGTAGAAGATGTGATGCAAAGTTGAATTAGAAGAAGGTGTGAATGAAATTAGAAATATTTATTATGGATGAAGATGTAAATGGATCAAATTAAGAATTGATTAGAAAAGAATGAATTTTACAAGGGATTGGATTAGAAGGATGATGATGTGGAGGATTGAATTAAGAATGCATTATGATATTGGCAGAGGAAATTGGATCTAGATGATGATGAAGCATGACTAGGATGAGGATTAGGAAGTAGATTGACTGATTAGGAAGACAAAGAAATGATGTGGATGAAGAGCGATGATCAAGGAATGGTTTGAATGAGGAAGACAAGAGATGTATGAGGGTGATGACTATGATGGAAAGATGAAGTGACGTGGAATTAATGTGGACAACTTGACTAAGAAGACCTAGACGAAGACATTTTTTTTTTGTTTTTGAAATTTGTTTGGATTTTTTTGGATTTTTGAAGTTTTATGATTTTTTGGATTTTTATGTTTTATGATGTTTTTGTATTTTTAGGTTTTAAAGATGCAAAATCAAACAAGTAAATATGTACAAGGAAAAGGTAGTCAATGTGTCCCCTTCAAATGGGGAGGTTTCAAATACGCAAGCATGTCAAACACACCAACAATCCTATGAGGCTACAACTAGGATGTACAAGGATCAACTAGAGGGTGTCCTCAATATACGCAAGGTATGTGAGGCCCAAATCTGTAGATGAAAGAAAATACTACCACATAGCTATGGGGAGACGGTAACCCAAATCTCCTCCTTCACTTCCCAAAGGTATAAAATTCTTTGGGGCTTAGCAAAGAGTGACAATATTATGCTTCCAAGAGAGGTGTCTTTCAATTCACTTCTCAATTTTTATACTCCACCAAAACACTGGAGTTGAGGTCATCCCAAGGGGTAATCAAATCCCCAAGCAAGCCTCCTAGAAAAAGAAAAACAAGACCACTTATTTCTTGTGCACACTAGATCACCCAAAGGTGCGAGGGGAGAGAATACGTAAGTGGCCTCGGGGTTCAACAGAAACGTGTTCTTTTCCAACGAAACTTTAGGTTTTCAAATCTATGTTGAAGACACATGTGATTAAAACATACAATGTTCTTTCCAACTTGAAATTGTCATCAACATAAATGAAAGTGTAGATTCGTCAACAAGAAAGTAAAGCGAGTGCATGCATAAGCAAGATTGTTGAAAATGAAATGAATTTCCCTTAAGGCATTCAAGATTATGCGAGTTTTTTTTAAGCACCAAAAAAAAATGTGTATTGCATTGTTCATTAATCCTTAGACATAGAAGATTGTGTTGTCATTCATTCCAAAGAAAAAGAGTTCGATTAACCATGCATTCAAGATTGATTTTTTAGCATTAATCATGCATTCAAAGACAAGTGTTTAATCATACAAGTTCATTCCAAAAACTAAATTAAGGCAAAACATGTAAGCAATATGGTTAATGATAAGATGTCCCTGCAAAACAACAAGTTATGTCAGTGAAAATGCAAGAGAAACGTGAAACAACCCTGCAATGAAAGAGTTAGAATAAAGTTTTATCTTTGACAAAAAAATTAGAGATATAAACAACATCAAAATCTCATGAAACCAATATCAGTGCGACGGGCTTGAAATCAGCTATTCAAAAATATTTTGTTTTTCAAAAATGGAGTTTGTATGCTCAAGTTATGAGCAAAAAACCAAAGGTTGGTCCTTATAGCTTAGAAGGGCATGGAATGTTGATGTAGTGATAACATCAGCAACCTACGAGCAAAAACTTGACGATTAGGAGAAAGTGAAGCAAAAAAATTTTTATTTTTTGACATTTTTGCAAAATAAATAAATTTAGAGTATTTTATTAAAAGATAAATGTTGTTTTTTTTTTTTTTTTGAAACCAAAAAAAGAAAAGAAAAGAAGAAAGAAGAACATACAACAATGTTTTAATCTAACTATGAAACAAAATTTTAAAAAAGTAAAGGGCGGGAGAGCAGAAGTAAGGGTTTGGAGGTGAGCAAAGGGTGCGTTTGAGTAGGTGGCAGGTGGACACAAGGAGTACGATAGAAGAAGAGGTTGCCGCTGGTGGAGGGATAGTGGCAAGTGGGGAGTTTACAGGCTGGCAGAGAGGACTGCAGGTTAGCGAGGCAAGGGTTTGGAGCGGAGCGGCCAAGGGCTGAGCCAAGGGGGAGATGAGCAGGAGGTTGCGGAAAAGTTGCAAGAGGTGGTGGTGGTTGGGGTTTGAAGGGCCGCAGCTGGCAGCAGGGAGATGCAGGGGTAGCGGCACAAGGAGGAGGTTGGAGTGAGGTTGAGGGTTACAGAGAGGCCAAGTGGCGGGTTAGCAAGCAATGACAGCCAAGGAGGAAGAAGGGTAGCTCAACTGGTGGAGATAGGGACCTGCCAGGGTAAAAAAGGGAGGCATGAGAACGGTGATGGGAAGGGCAGCCATGACAGTGGCGACGGTGGCAAGGATGGTGATAGGCAAGCTGCGTGGGTGGAAGGGAAGAGAAGCGGGGGTTACAATGGGTCAGTGGTGCAACAGGGGGAGAGGAGGCAGGAGAGGCTGCAGTGGAGCATTGCAGGGGTGTTGCAGGTGGTCACGCCCGTGAGGGTCTGTAGTGAAGCCGTGGGGAAGTCCACCAGGAGTGGGGAGTGGAGTAGTGGAGCAGGTGTGGCCACTGGTTAGTAGCAGTGTCACAAATAGAGTGCCACCATGGGAAGGGAGCCACCGTGGGCCATAGCCACCTAGGGGGAGATGGAGAAGTTGCAGGGGCGACGCTCATGGTTGCCATCGGTGGTGGCACCACGGGTGTCCAGCCTGCAAAAAAAAATGTATTGCATAAAAATGTAACTAAAGGAATAAACATTAAGCAACTAATGCATATTCCTACATGATCATGCAAACCTCAAAATATGGGAAATAGACATGTAAACAAGCATAACATGAAACCAAAATAGCATAAAACCATTCAAAATATCACTATGCAAACCTCATGAAATCATCAAGTGTAGATGATTTCATTATTGTGGGATGTGGTTGCTCACAAATCTTGCAGCATAACAATAGGCTAGATAGTGCTTCTTGGAAATGAGGAGAGAGATCTCCTTTTATAGGAAAAGAGGTGCAATGGATGGCTGAGATTGAATGCAAGATGGAGGGCCAGGATCTCTCAGGATCAATGAAGTGTCCATGAGGTGGAGGCTAAGTAGACTCCAAGTGAATTAGGGTTTTGACCATTCAAAGGGGGAAATATGCTCACACATGTGTGAGAAACCTTTGATGGAGACATGTCTATGATAGGTGTAAGAGGGTTGGAGGCTCAAGGTTTCTCACACATGTGTGAGACACCTTTTAAAGTGATGGGTCAATGACATGTGAATGAGGGTTGGAGGCTCAAGGTTTCTCACACATGTGTGAGACACCTTTAGTTCACATGTGAAGGGGAACAAGGTTGTAAGTGTGTAAGAGTCACATGTCACATGTGACTAGGGTTTTCTTATCCTTTGATTAGGATTGTGCAAATGATTAAGGATGTAATTAGATGAGGAACTAGGATTAATTAGTCGATAAGTGGAATGACCTAGGTTAGAAGGATGGGTTAGGTTAGGAAAGAGAGGTTAGGTGAGGGTTAAAGTTAGGAGCCATGTGCTCAAATAGGATTAAATTTAATATTTAATTCCAAGTGGGATTAGGAAAGGGATTAATTAAGTAAACGAAGTACTTAATTAAAGGGAATGGATTAGCATGCAAGAGGGATAGGATAGAATTTAAATAAACCTTAGTTTATTTAAATCAAGGAAAGGCGACTATAATTAAATAAATGTAAATTTATTTAATTAAAGGTAAGGTAATTAAATAAATAATAAATATCTATTTAATTGGTCAGGATAAGGGGATCTAGACAATTTTAGGTGTCTACAGTAAGGATGCTTCAACTTATTTGTAGTTGATCTCTGACCTCAGCTATATCTCAGATCACAAAAAAAGGTTCTCAAAAAACATTGCCTCACAAGATACAAAAGTTTGCATTCGTAATTCACATTAAAAAATTCATTCACAACTTCTCCAAGTCAAATCACAAGATGTCTTTTCATAAATACCATACCTTTTCACAAATTTCTACTGGGTCGGCTAAGACCAAAATACACTTTTCCCATTCAGAGTAAACATCTAGGATATCGGCTCTGATTGGTCAAGTAATTATTTTGTAAAGAAAATAATTCCTTTACCTCCAATTGTGATGTTCAGTAAATCTTGAGTATCTTTTATCTGTACAATCTGTACAGATGTCTGAGGTTGTACACATCATTAGCAATATGTATACCATCTACATTTAACTTCTGTTCTAGAAATAATGTCATATAAACAAGTTATATGTTAAATATTACTCTCTATTCCTAACTGATAATTGATGAGGCTAATTATTGCCTCTATTTCATGATAGTTTTTAAACACTTTGTTAATACTCTATTTCATTTTTACCTAAAACAATGATTAACCTATGGGTAGATAATATGTCATCTTTTGCCAATATCATATATATGACGCAGTATTTCATATAATTATCAAAATGCGTGTTCTTATATTTGAAATTAATTTGAAAATCCTTATTTGCAATTATCTCTACAATATAACTAACCTATTAGAAATGATGTTGAAGATGATTAGAAGAATTCAAAGATAAACTTTGAAGACAACCAATAGCATTTAAGGAGAAAAGAACATTGAGATGTAGCCACGGTGGAGAAAAGTCATAACACTACCAAAGGACACGACAGTGAGTATGGAAGAGCTATGAAGACTTACTACATTCTCTACATTTATTCTTATGGTAAACAGTTGTTTAGACTTTATTAATCTTGCCTTAAGTCGTTATCTCTTCTTCTCGCCTTGAGTTTTTATTTTCCTCCTTTCTCTCCTGCGGATTTATAGCTAGGTTGTTTACTTTTCTATTTTGGAATAAGCATCAATCTCCCATATATAGGGATCAGACCAAGTGTGTTAGTTTAGTTAGAAGGACAAAGTTTATGAGAATAGATTGTTAACTTTTACGGTGAGTTGTGTTTTTAGCTTTATGTGTTGTTTCCATGTAATGAATTTTTGAAATGTAATGAAATAGTTTTTGGCTTCTATCCTATGTTAGTAGTTTAGTTGAAGCTGACAAGGGGGCCCACTTGGGAGGTGGATTAGATTAGGATAGTACAAATTTATTTCCAAGCATTTTTAGTATTGCAAATAGAAGTTGTAAGTTCCTTCCTGTAGCATCATACTTCGTGAATGTTCCTGCAACATCTGTGAGAATAGTTATAGTGGATGAACCGAGTTGGAATATTTGTTAGCCTTTCATTGTAATACTCTTTTTTTTATAAAGAGTTAAGTCTATTAGTTTCCTTTAGCAATACTATAAGTTCTTTTCCTTGTATTTTACTTTCTTGCAGCACAAGCATAGTGACTCATTAAGAGACCTAGTGCACATACTGTGCTAACTATTCAAGTATATGTCCCTAGGTTGACAAGATTAATTGAATAAATTATTCCTAAGCATGGCCTAGAGCATGAGTATGATACACCTATTGTGAGGCAGACCATTTTTGGTGCCGTTGCCAGGGATTGTGTCAAGCTAGGAGCATTTTTGAGTCATAGTTCTTAGATAAAGATTTTTTTAGAAATTTCTAGTTTTGAAGCTTCCTTCACCAGTGTGAAGAGTTCAATTGAATGCATCAAAGAGGAAGATGACAAGATGGACATGGCAGATTTCTTCCATGAGAGTGTGTTAATTTGAACGAAGAAATTGAAGAAGTTGAGTTGCCTTTTGAAGAGGCAAGCCCTTTTTTTCCTATAGCATCATCTTCAAGAGAAGAACTAATAGATACAAGTGGTCATCAACCTTTTACTAAAGCTTTGGCCAGTTTTCTTGATAATACTGCTTTGAATCCACCAGTTGTTAACCATCCAGTACCCAATGTTCCTTTTCAGTAGCAACCTCATAATCTAATACCTCTAGAAATGGAACAACCTACTTTTCCATTTCCTCTCCCAAGCCTTATAAATACTGATAATCTCAAGAATATACTTGCAGCTTCCCTTCCAAAGTTCTATGGCATTGCAACCAAAGACCTTGATACTTTCTTGTTTGAATTTGACATACTTTGTCATAGTTTTGACTACAACACTTATGCCCATAAGCTCAAATTGTTTCCAGCAACATTGAAAGAATTAGCTCTATGATGGTTCATGGGCTTAGGAGCCAATGCAATAAGAACTTGGGATGAAATGCAAACTCCATTTCTAGATAAGTATAAAGGGTATTGCAAAGCATCTGGTTCAAGAGGAGATGATGTCTTTAGGATATAACAAAAGAGGGAAGAAACATTGGAAGACTATGTTTCATGTTTCTTATATACACTGCAAAAGAACACTCAACATGTGTTGTCTGAGGATTCACAAAAGCTAGCAATTCTAAGAGGTGTGAATGATAACTGTCTAGAAGAACTAGACCTGATGGTTGGTGGTGATGTATATCAAGCTCCCTAGGAGGACCTCAAGAAGATCTGTCAGAACTATTCAAGGTCAACCATGAAGAAAGGCTGAGGACCTTCTTCTACAGTCATAAAGGAATTAGCCAAGGTATTTCAAAGCTCAAGATATCTAATCTATTGTCAAATTTCAAATAGGACATCATCAATGATGTCACTAAACATCTTGACACAATGACTACAAAGAAGTATGGAGAAGCTGAGTTACAACTAGCTGAATACTACCCTCATTGTCAGAAGAAAAAGAAGGATTGCCAATGTAAACCAGTTGCAAGCATGGAGAACCAACATCTTCCAACTGAGTACCTTAAGAAAGATGCAGATGATGAGCAAGTATTTTTTGTTGCTCAATGTCAGCCATGGGCCCAATGTCAAGGTATGCCTCAAGACCCTTTGTAAAATTCAAATTCATATGGTAATCAATGGAAAAATTGTAATCCCCAAGGTCCTCCACAATATCAATCTAATTGGAATAATGTTGGGCAAAACAACCTACAACATTCCCAATGGCCTCGGAATTCTAAACCATCCTAGCCAAACCAATGGTAGAACCAATAGAACTATTGGCAAAACCAATAGAACCAATGGCAACCACCCCAAGGGAATTGGCAGTCTATGAACCAATAGAGGGGATCTCAACAGTGGCCTAATCAAAATATAGTACTCCACAAATACCACCTCTAGTTCAACAACTTGCTCTAATGCTACCACCTACAAATCCTATACCTCAAAAGTAGACATAGTTACCTGCACAACCTCAGCCAAATCCAAATAACCAATAGCCACAACAACCCATGTATAGTGTTGATGCTCAACAATATCCTTCTTACACTATGTGTGTTGCAGATATACATCTATGATCTAGTGTAACTTTACCAGCGCCTAAATTACCTCTTATAACTAAAATACAAGAACCACCTGCAACATTAGAACCCTCAATTGCTGAAATGATTGACCCAACCAATGTCACCATGCCAACCAAAGCTCAACCAGTGGTGGAACCTCCTTTTCCAAAAAAATTTATACAAACCAAACATATACATGCAGAGGAACAACCTTTTGATATTGTTGATCAATTGAAGAACATACATGTCCAAATACCCCTGTTCCAAGCCATTAAAGATGTTCCAGTCTATGGAAAAGCCATTAGAGATACTTTCCTGAAGAAACCTAGAAGGAAGAAAAAGGACCCCACCATAGTCCATGTTGTGGGACAATTGGATGACATTATGTTAGGGAAATTGATCACACCAAAATATTCTTATCCAAGAATTCTAGTAGTGGATGTCAGCATAAATGGTCAGTTTGTTAAGAATGCTTTAATAGATCTTGGCTCTGTTATAAATGTCATGACCAAGGACACTATGAAGAAGTTGAAAATAGAAGGACTAAGGGCTCCTCCAACAATCTTGCAAGTTGCAAATAGTTCTACTATCACCCCTGATGGGATGATAGAAAACATAGTTGTAACCTTAGATTCTCTAGAGTATCCTACAGACTTCATGATTCTATCCCCCAAAGTTAATCTACCTGGTTACCCTATCATCCTAGGTCGACCATGTTTAGCCATAACTAATGCAAATATAAGTTGTAGATTAGGGAATATGACCATATCCAATGGCCAAGCAACAAAGAAATTTTATTTATATCCTCCTGCACAACCATTACCAAATTTGAGCACATTTGTTTGGCCAGATTTAGGGGATGAAGAAGAAGAGTTAAATTCTATAGTACAGCTCATGATGTTGCATAGACAATCCTTTCTAAAGCTACAAGAGGAAGATTCAGTACTTCAAAGTATCCTTAATAACAATTGTGTAGTAGAAAAAGACGTATCTGAAAGTTCTATGTTGGAATTAATCACATATGAAGAATGTGATGAGAGTTGTACTTTTTTCAAAGAACCTAACATTCTTCATCCACTCTTACCATGTGAATTAGAAGCAAGTCCAATCTATGAAGTTGCTATGATAGAGTCCACCACTACTTTTGAAATGTCTAAAGGTCATAATCTCCATGTTAATCCCAAATTAACACCCACACAGATGGAACAATTAAAAGAATTGTTGCAAAGGCATCGCAATGAAATGCAGCGATCACAAGGGTAGAACAACGAAATCCTAGATCTCCACTGATCTCCAAAATCAACAAGATCTCTCTATATATATACATAGATACATATAGATAGATAACTATATACATACATACATATATATGTGCATACATATATATACACATACATACATACATACATACATACATACATACATCTACAGATGCAATTTTATCACCTTGGAAAATTGTATTTGATCTTGCTAGCTTGGAATAATTTATTGTTTTTTTTTATTGTACCCAATCCGATGATAGTTCTATAGGAATTTTTAATCAACCCAACTAATCAACAACTAGACTAATTTAACTAGTTTATGGCTTGTTTCTTTCTAAAAATATCTACTATGATATATTTTTCTAAAATTTCTTGCCCATTTTTCCTGGTCTGCATTATTTTTGTGTAGGATCTTGAGCTAAGTCAATTAGCATAGGTTGAGTGAGTTTTATTGTTTTATTATTTGGATTCTAGAATATGGACTTTTTTTTATCATTGGCTTTAATCAAGTACTAATTTTAATGAAGTAACAAAGTGGTTTTTAGGGTGGAAAGGACTATATAATGAAGAGGAAAGTTGAAAACTTGAATGTTGAAATGCTAAAATGAAATATATCAAGGATCAAACACCTATGGAAGAGTTACAACACAATGTGAAGTTGATTTTAGATATTTAAAAAAAATTATGACATAAATTATTCCCTATTTCTTTTGATTTTGGAGAGTGAAAGAGGGTGGAGATCTTGGAATGAGGGTGGAGAGCTCTGATTGCTGCATTTCATTATCATTCCCTTATGATCTCTACATTTTTTTTGTGCCCTTGGTGGAGATCAGTGGAGATCAAGGATTTCATTATTGTATGCTTATGATCTCTTCATTTCATTTTCATGCCATTGTGATCTCCATGCCCTTTCTCTACTATTTTGATTCTATGTTGTGCCCTTGTGATCTATGTGTTCTTTGCAACACTACAACATTTGGGGTCAAATTATGATGATAATTTTTTATGGCGGTGTAATTTGTGGTTTTCAAGACCGAATGTATTAGTGCTTGCTTGGCCAGATTTAGGGGAAGAAGAAGAAGAGTTAAATTCTATAGCATAGCTCATCATGTTGCATAGAAAATCCTTTCTAAAGCTACAAGAGGAAGATTCAATACTTCAGAGTATCCTTACTAATAGTTGTGTAGTAGAAAAGGACATATCTAAAAGTTCTGTGTTGGAATTAATCACATATGAAGAATGTGATGAGAGTTGTACTTTGTTCAAAGAACCTCACATTCTTCATCCACTCTTACCATGTGAATTAGAAGCAAGTCCAATCTCTGAAGTTGCTATGATAGAGTCCACCACTACTGTTGAAATGTCTAAAGGTCATAATCTCCATGTTAATCCCAAATTAACACCCACACAAATGGAATAGTTAAAAGAATTGTTTCGAAGGCATGAAAAGGCCTTTGCATGGGACTATGGTGATATGAAAGCATTGAGTCTTACATTGTGCACCCATACGATATACATCAATGAAGGTTTTCTACCACTCCGTCAACCCCAGAGAAGGATAAATCCAAGCCTTAGAGAGATAGTTAAACCTAAATTGCAAAAATTGCTTGATGTTGGTTTTATTTATCCCATATTTGATAGTAGATGGGTGTCACCCTTGCTCATAGTGCCCAAAAAGGGATGAAAATGGATAATTTATGTAGATTACAAAGAATTGAACAAGGCCACCAAAAAGCATCACTTTCCTTTACCATTTATAGACCAAGTTCTAGAAAATCTAGCTGCAAGGAAGTATTTCTCTTTTCTAGATGGGTATAGTGGTTATAATCAAATTAGTATTGCTCCTAAAGATCAAGATAAAACCACATTTACATGCCCATGGGGTACTTTTTCATACTTTGTTTTACCATTTGGTCTATGTAATGCTCCTACAGCATTTCAACAAGCTGTTATTAGCATCTTTGCTGATATATCACATGATTGTATGGAAATATATATGGATGATATCACAACATCTATATTCACTTTTGAGGAAGCAATGATAAATATTGAAAAGGTTTTGGTAAGGTGTCAAGAACATAATTTGGCACTTAATAGTGAAAAATGTCTCATGCTCATGCAGGAAGGTGTGGTACTTGGTCATTTCATATCAGCTATAGGAGTACAAGTGGATCCAACTAAGATAGAGGTAATTCAAACATTGCTCATACCTACAAAATTGAAAGATGTGAGATCTTTTTTAGGTCATGCTAGATATTACAGACATTTTATAAGAGATTTCAGCAAAATGGCTAGCCTTGTATAAATTACTCACAAAAGAAGCTAAATTCAGTTGGACATTTGAATGTGATGAAGCCTTCCTGCAGCTTAAGAAACTTCTATTTATAGCCCTAGTTTTATAAGGCCATAATTGGAATTTACCTTTTCATATATATACAAATGCTTCTGATTATGCCATAGGTGTAGTTCTAGCACAACAATCTCACAATCTTGAAAATGCAATATATTATATTAGCAAGAGCCTTCATGGACCAGAATTAAACTACATACTGACAGAAAAACAATTGCTAGTAGTAGTTTATGCCTTGAACAAGTTTTGACATTACATCATTGGATACCCCATATTTGTCCATACTGATCATGGAACAATCAAATATCTCATTAATAAACCTGCTATAACAGGAAGGTTAGCAAGATGGCTACTATTGTTACAAGAATTTGATATAACTATTATTGATAAACCTGGAAGAGCCAATGTTGTAGCTAATTATTTATCAAGAATCCATCATGATGATACTGATGCTACTTTGGTAGATAATGCATACCTTTTCACAAATTTCTATTGGGTCGGCTAAGACCAAAATATACTTTTCCAACTTAGAGTAAACATCTAGTATATCGGCTCTAATTGGTCAAGTAATTATTTTGTAAAGAAAATAATTTTTTTACCTCCAATTGTGATGTTTAGTAAATCTTGAGTATCTTTTATCCGTACAATCTGTACAGATGTCTGAGGTTGTACACATCATCATCAATATGTATACCATCTACATTTAACTTCTCTTCTAGAAATAATGTCATATAAACAATTTATATGTTAAATATTGCTCTCTATTCCTGACTAATAATTGATGAGGCTAATTATTGCCTCTATTTCATGATACTTTTTAAACACTTTTTTAATACTCTATTTCATTTTACCTAAAGAAACGATTAACCTATGGGTAGATAGTATGTCATCTTTTTGCCAATATCATATATATGATGCAGTATTTCATATAATTATCAAAATGTGTGTTCTTATATTTAAAATTAATTTGAAAATCCTTATTTATAATTATCTTTGCATTATAACTAACCTTTTAGCAATGAAGCTAAAGATGATTGGAAGAATTCAAAGATGAACTTTGAAGACAACCAATAGCATTCAAGGAGAAAAGAATGTTGAGATGTAGCCATGGTGGAGAAAAGTCATAACAGTACTAAAGGACACGGCAGTGAGTATGTAGCTATGAAGACTTACTACATTCTCTGCATTTATTCTTATGGCAAGCAGTTGTTTAGACTTTATTATTCCCACCTTACGCCATTATGTCTTCTTTCCACCTTGAGTTGTTATTTTCCTTCTTTCTCTCCTGCAGATTTATAGCTAGGTTGTTTACTTTTCTATTTTGGAATAAGCGTCGATCTCCCATATATAAGGATTAAACCAAGTGTGTTAGTTTAGTTAGAAGGATAAAGTTTATGAGAATAGACTATTAACTTTTATAATGAGTTATGTTTTTGGTTTTATGTGTTGTTTCCATGTAATGAATTTTTGAAATGTAATGAAATAGTTTTTGGCTTCTATCCTATGTTAGTAGTTTAGTTGAAGCTGAACAAGGGGTCCCACTTGGAAAGTGGATTAGATTAGGATAGTATAGATTTGTTTCCAAGAATTTTTAGTATTGCAAGTAGAAGTTGTAAGTTCCTTCCTGTAGCATCATACTTCATGAATCTTCCTGCAACATTTCTGAGAATAGTTATAGTGGATGAACCAAGTTCGAATATTTGTTAACCTTTCATTGTATTACCAGTATTTGTTTCATAAAGAGTTAAGTGTGTTAGTTTCCTACAACAATAATGTAATTTCTTTTCCTTGCATTTTACTTTCCTTCAACACAAGCATAGTGACTCATTAAGAGACCTAGTGAACATACTGTGCAGACCATTTCAAGTATACATCCTTGGGTTGACAAGATTAAATGCACCTCATAATGGGAAAAATAGTACTTAGATTGAATACATTATTCCTAAGCATGGCCCAAAGCATGACTATGATACACCTATTGTGAGGCGGACCATTTTTGGTGCCGTTGTTGGGGATTGTGTCAAGCTAGAAGCATTTTTGAGTCATAGTTCTTAGATAAAGATTTTTTTAGAAATTTCTAGTTTTAAAGTTTCCTTCACCAGTGTGAAGAGTTCAATTGCATGCATCGAAGAGGAAGACAATGAGATGAATATGGAAGATTTCTTCCATGAAATTTTGTTAATTTGAATGAAGAAATTGAAGAAGAAGAAGTTGAGCTGCCTTTTGAAGATGCAAGCCCTTTTTTTCCTACAACATCATCTTCAAGAGAATAACCAATAGATACAAGTGGTCTTCAACCTTTTACTAAAGTTTTGGCCATTTTTCTTGATAATACTGCTTTGAATCCATTAGTTGTTAACCATCTAGTACCCAATGTTCCTTTTTAGTAGCAACCTCATAATCTAATACCTCTAGTAATGGCACAACCTACTTTTCCATTTCCTCTCCCAAGCCTTATAAATATTGATAATCTCAAGAATATACTTCCAGCTTCCCTTCCAAAGTTTTATGGCCTTGCAACTGAAGATCGTGATACTTTCTTGTTTGAATTTGACATACTTTGTCATAGTTTTGACTACAACACTAATTCCCATAAGCTCAAATTTTTTACAACAACATTGAAAGAATTAGCTCTATGATGGTTCATGGGCATAGGAGCCAATGCAACAGGAACTTGGGATTCACAAAAGCTAGTATTTCTAAGAGGTGTGAATGATAACTATCTAGAAGAACTAGACCTAAAGGCTGGTGGTGATGTGTATGAAGCTTCCTAGGAGGACCTCAAGAAGATCTGTCAGAACTATTCAAGGTCAACCATGAAGAAAGGTCAAGGACCTTCTTCTACAGTCACTAAAGGAATCAACCAAGGTATTGCAAAGCTCAAGATATGTAATCTCTTGTCAGATTTCAAATAGGACATCATCAATGATGTCACTACACATCTTGACACAATGACTACAAAGAAGAAGTATGCAGAAGCTGAGTTACAACTATCTGAATACTACCCTCATTGCCAGAAGCAAAAGAAGGATTCTCAATGTAAATTGGTTGCAAGCATGGAGAACCACCATCTTCCAACTGAATGGAGATGATGAGAAAGTATTTTTTGTTTCTTAATGCTGGCCATGAGCCCAACATCAAGGTATGCCTCAAGACCCTTTGTAAAATTCAAATTCATGTGGTAATCAATGGAAAAACTATAATCCCCAAGGTCCTCCACAATATTAATCTAATTGGAATAATGTTGGGCAAAACAACCTGCAACAATCCCAATGGCCTCAGAATTCCCAACCATCCTAGCCAAACCAATAGAATAACTAATGGCAGAACCAACAAAATTATTGGTAAAACTAGTAGAACCAATTGTAACCACCCCAAGGGAATTGGTAGTCTATGAACCAATGGAGGGGATCTCAATAGTGGCCTAATCAAAATAACAGTACTCCAATATTACCACCTCCAATTCAACAACCTACTCTAATGCCACCACCTGCAAATCCTGCACCTCAAAAGTAGACATAGTTAGCTACACAACCTCAACCAATTAAAAATGTCCAACAACCACAACAACCCATGTATAGTGTTGATGCTCAACAATATCCTACTTACATTGTGAGTGTTTTAGATATACATCTGAGATCTGGTGTAACTTTACCAGCACCTAAACCACCTCTTATAATTGAAATTCCAAATTCTCCTACAACATTAGAGCCCTCAGTTGCTGAAACAGTTGACCCAACCAATGTCACCATGCCAACCCAAGCTCAACCAGTAGTGGAACCTCCTTTTCCAGAAAATTTTATACAAAGAAAACCTATACAAGTAGAGGAACAACCTTTTGATATTATTGATTAGTTAAAGAACATACATGTCCAAATACCCCTATTCTAAGCCATTAAAGATATTCCAGTCTATTCAAAAGCCATTAGAGATGTTTTCGTAAAGAAGCCTAGAAGGAAGAAAAAGGACCCCACCATAATCCATGTTGTGGGACAATTGGCTAACATTATGTTAGGGAAATTCATCACACCAAAATATTCTAATCCAGGAAGTCTAGTAGTGAATGTCAACATAAATGTTCAATTTGTTAAGAATGCTTTAATAGATCTTTGCACTGCTATAAATTTCATGACCAAGGACACTATGAAGAAGTTGAAAATAGAAGGACTAAGGGCTACTCCAACAATTCTACAAGTTGTATATAGTTCTACTATTGCCCCTATGGGATGATAGAAAGCATAGTTGTAACCTTAGATTCTCTAGAGTATCCTACAAACTTCATGATTCTATCCCCCAAAGTTAATCTATTTGGTTACCCTGTCATCCTAGGTCGACCATGGTTAGCCATAGCTGATGCAAATATAAGTTGTAGATTAGGGAATATGACCATATCCAATGGCCAACCAACAAAGAAATTTGATTTATATCCTCCAATACAACCATTACCAGATTTGAGCACATCTGTCTAGCCATATTTTAGGGGATGACGAAGAAGAGTTAAATTCTATAGTACAGCTCATGATGTTGCATAGACAATCCTTTCTAAAGCTACAAGAGGAAGATTCAATACTTCAAAGTATCCTTACTAATAGTTGTGTAGTAGAAAAAGATGTATCTAAAAGTTTTTTGTTTGAATTAATCACATATGAAGAATGCGATGAGATTTGTACTTTGTTCAAAGAACCTCACATTCTTCATCCACTCTTACCATGTGAATTAGAAGCAAGTCCAATCTCTGAAGTAGCTATCAAAGAGTCCACCACTACTGTTGAAATGTCTAAAGGTCATAATATCCATGTTAATCCCAAATTAACACCCACACAAATGGAACAATTAAAAGAATTGCTTCAAAGGCATGAAAAGGCATTTGCATGGGACTATGGTGATATTAAAGGGTTGAGTCCTACATTGTGCACTCATAGGATATACATCAATGAAGGGTTCCTACCACTCCATCAACCCCAGAGAAGGATAAATCCAAGCCTTAGAGAGATAGTTAAAACTAAATTGCAAAAAATTGCTTGATGCTGGTTTTATTTATCCTATATCTGATAGTAGATGGGTGTCACCCTTGCTCATAGTGCCCAAAAAGGGACAAAAATGGAGAATTTGTGCAAATTACAAAGAATTGAACAAGACCACCAAAAAGCATCACTTTCCTTTACCATTTATAGACCAAGTTCTAGAAACTCTAGCTGGAAAGAAGTATTTCTCTTTTCTAGATGGGTATAGTGGTTATAATCAAATCAATTTTTCTCTTGAAGATCAAGATAAAACCACATTTACATGCCCATGGGGTACTTTTGCATACTCTATTTTACCATTTTGTCTATGTAATGCTCCTGCAATGTTCCAACGAGCTATTATTAGCATCTTTGTTGATATATCACACAATTGTATGGAAATATATGTGGATGATTTCACAACATTTGGAGTCACTTTTAACGAAGAAATGATAAATCTTGAAAAGGTTTTGGTAAGGTGTCAAGAACATAATTTGGCACTTAATAGTGAAAAATGTCTCATGCTCTTGCAGGAAGGTGTGGTACTTGGTCATTTCATATCAGCTATAGGAACACAAGTGGATACAACTAAGATAGAGGTAATTTAAACATTTCCCATACATACAAAATTGAAAGATGTAAGATCATTTTTAGGTCATTCTAGATATTATAGAAATTTTCTAAGAGATTTCAGAAAAATAGCTAGTCCCTTGTATAAATTACTCACAAAAGAAGCTGCATTTAGTTGGACATCTGAATGTGATGAAGGCTTCCTACAGATTAAGAAACTTCTAGCTACAACCCCAGTTTTACAAGGCCCTGATTGGAATTTATCTTTTCATATATATATAGATGCTTCTGATTATGCCATAGGTGCAATTCTAGCACAAAAATCTCAAAATCTTGAAAATGCAATATATTATATTAGCAAGAGCCTTCATGGACCAGAATTAAACTACACAGTGATAGAAAAAAATTGCTAGTAGTAGTTTATGCCCTGAAAAAGTTTCGGCATTACATCACTAGCTACCCCATATTTTTTCATACAGATCATGCAGCAATCAAATATCTGATGAATAAACGTACTATAATAGGTGGGTTAGCAAGATGGTTACTGTTGTTGCAAGAATTTGATATAACTATTATTGATAAACCTAGAAGAGCCAATGTTGTAGCTGATTATTTATCAAGAATCCATCATGATGATACTGACACTACTTTTTTAGATAATGCATTTCAAGATGAACATTTATTTCATAATGCTATTCAAACTCCATGGTATGGAGACATTGCTAATTACATTGCAACTAATAAAATACCAAAACATTTTTCTTACAAGAAAAAGAAGTTTCTTGTAGAGAAAAGTTTCCATTTCTCTTAGATAGATGACATTGCAGCTAATCATAATGAACCATGTGGAGGACACTTTGCAGCAAAAAGAATAGCCTTGAAAATCTGAACAAGTTACATTAACACCATTTGACAAATGGGGCATGGACTTCATTGGTCCAATTGATCCTCCATCTAATGGGAAATTTACTAGGGAAGGTTACTATATTTCGTAGGGGGTAGGGAAGGTTACTTAAACCCAATGATTGCATTTATTGATAAAGATTTTTCCAAATCTTCATATTTCCTTAAGTACACAAGTGTCTAGGTGTCATACCTCTTATTTTTGAATGATTTTATTGTCAGGGTGTGATGTGACTTGTGTTTAAATTTTAAGTGATCTGAACCCCATTTTTGGATGATTTTCACACACTTCCATGATTTACTCTCTTTAAAGCCATATTATTGCTCATAAAGAATCATTATGAGATTAATTACATGTTAAATGAAATGTGAAAATGGTCTATAAAACAACAAAAGAAGCCTAACTTTGTAAGTGGAAAATAGTACAGATAGTGAAAGTATTAAAGCAGAATTGGTGGACAATTGGAGAGGTGAGAACCAATGGAGAATACCATTTTTCTCTTAGATGTAGAAGTTGTGAGGAGATTTAATGCATGTGGTTGGTTAGGGTACTTTTTAAGTTTGATTGCATATGATGAAGAAGCAACAATAGAATTAACAAGGATGTTTGATGAAGGGGAAACTTATGTATGGGGCTTAATAGTAGTTGCTATAGAGGAATGTAAAGTAGAAGTTACTGGGTTATCGGTGATAGGAGAACATTATCCCAACACTCATGATGCAAGATCAGCCAGAGCTCAGTTTGGCATACCAACCGACCCTCAGATGGATATTACCAAGCAAGGTTATAAAAGAATGACTCTTCTACCGCTATACAATGAATTGGCCATGCACATTATCAGGTACCTCACATGTGAAGGCAGATTTTCATATTTACATGCACATCATTTTAAATTACTCAATTGTATAAGGCATAATCATCTAGTTAATGTTCCCAATTTCTTGTACAATATGATGTGTATTAGTGCAGAAGAAACTCAAAAAGAAAAAGACAATTTTGTCACACATCATGCCCTAATTAAATTACTCATATAAAGGTCACTTAGGGATGTTTCTCCTTTATCATGGGCAAAATTTGTCCAAGCTAAAATATTACAACCCTAGGCTGCCCTTCATGAACAACCTAGTGAGGAGAATGTAGTTCCCACTAATGAACCTACTGAACAAAGCACTCAAGAGGCTAAAGCTGAAAATGTGGAAGAAATTGTGCCTTCACCTATTCAAGAAACCTAGAAACCTACCTCTAGCTAAGCAAAGAGAAAATGAAAACTGAAAGAAGAAATCTCTATTCCAATAAAAGAAGAGCTAGACCCTATAGTTGTGAGGCAAAAGAGAACTAAGAAGGGTCCTGCAACAATTACTCCTATAGAAAAGACACCAAAAGGAAGAGGTAGGCAGAAGGTTGTGATACTAGAAGAAACCCCTATAAGAAGAAGTCCTAGAATGAGAGGACAAATTTCCAAAGAATCCTCCTCATCCAACCTATCTACTAAAGAATCCCCTATACAGATTGTTCCTGATCACTCTCCTCCTCACCCTAAAACTAAAAACATTCTTGAAAACCCTAACAGGGAATGTAGGGTTGAGGTTAATGAAAATCCAAATGATACGCGAGCAGGCCAACTAGCTACTTCAAGTTGTAGCGATGAAACACTTCCTGAGCAAGTTTATCCAAACACTACCCTAGTTCCTTATAAATCAACATGGTTTATTGATAATGTAGAACAATTATGGAGGGAACAAAGAAAGAGGAAAAGAAACCATGAGGAAGACAACGGTTCCATTAGCCTACAAAAACTCCTTTTCCAGTTGTTTGGACAATATATGTTTGCTAAGGCCTTATGGGAAGAGGAGTGGAAAAGAATGAAGAAAGATATAGTGTCTTTGAGTGCAAAAATTATAGATTTGAAAGAGCAATTGGAAAATCAAAAATAAAGGATGGATCATGCCCTCAAATTGGCTGATCAAGCACTTACTTGTAGACTATCACCATGAATTTATGCTCTTTGTTTAAAAGAACAATTTATCTTATTCCAACTCATGATAATCCTTTAGAATATAAATGCAAAATTTAAATCAGCCCAAGAATTTTATGGTTTATATCAAACTCTACCATCTTGAAAGCAAAATTTTCTCTATGAATTATATGTGAATAATTTTGTTATCTGTGGAACCCTTTACTCTACATAGGGGATATACGTTTAAGAGCTTTGATGTCCTGGATGTCCAGTGAAGCAAATTATAATAGGCAACTAGATAATTACAGAGACGAGGAAAGGACAGAACCCCTGCCATTAAGAGCCAAGAGCAGCAAATGAGAAGAAGTTCTTGGGAACTAGTTCAGGTTAACTTATGGGGATAAGAACAAGGGAGTAAGGGATAGAATCTTTGCTACTAGAGCCAAAGCCTATGTTGATTATGAGAACTTGCCCTACTTTTCTTTCCAGAGAGCTATGGTTGGTGCTAGAAGTAGATGGGCCAAATTACCTGAGTGACTTAAAAGGTCAGAGCCACATAGTCCCATCAACTTGGAAGCTACCCTTCACCAACCTCCAAAGTATCTAGAGCTAGGAAAATAGGCTAGACCCAAATTATGGTGCCCACTCACTATGAAACCTCCAATGCTCATGTGGCCTTTATATGACATTAATTCTAACATTCTTGACAAGTTGCAGGAGGACAAAAAAAGGGAGGTTTGGGAAAGAACATGAGAATTCTATTATACCTTCAAGAGCAGCAGGAAAGGAAGGGTAGAAGTGGGGGAATTTAGGTCACTGACTAGGAAATGCCATGCTTGAGGACAAGCATCAGTTTACCAAGGGGCAGATGATGAGGCTAATTATTACCTCTATTTCATGATAGTTTTTAAACACTTTGTTAATACTCTATTTCATTTTTACCTAAACCAATGATTAACCTATGGATAGATAGTATGTCATCTTTTTCCAATATCATATATATGATGCAGTATTTCATATAATTATCAAAATGTGTGTTCTTATATTTGAAATTAATTTGAAAATCCTTATTTGCAATTATCTCTACATTGTAACTAACCTGTTAGCAATGAAGTTGAAGATGATTGGAAGAATTCAAAGATGAACTTTGAAGACAACCAATAGCATTCAAGGAGAAAAGAACATTGAGATGTAGCCACTATGGAGAAAATTCATAACTGTACCAAAGGACATGGCAATGAATATGGAGGAGCTATGAAGTCTTACTGCATTCTCTACATTTATTCTTATGGCAAGCAATAATTTAGACTTTATGATTGTTGCCTTAAGTCGTTATCTCTTCTTCCCACCTTGAGTTGTTATTTTCCTTCTTTTTCTCCTGTAGATTTATAGCTAGGTTGTTAACCTTTTGATTTTAGAATAAGTGTCGATCTCCCATATATAGGGATCGGACCAAGTGTGTCAGTTTAGTTAGAAGGAGAAAGTTTATGAGAATAGACTGTTAACTTTTATAGTAAGTTGTGTTTTTAGTTTTATGTGTTGTTTCCATGTATTGAATTTTTGAAATGTAATGAAATAGTTTTTGGCTTCTATCCTGTGTTATTACTTTAGTTGAATCCAACCAAGGGGGCCCACTTCGGAGGTGGATTAGATTAGGATAGTATAGATTTATTTCCAAGAATTTTTAGTAATGCAAGTAGAAGTTGTAAGTTCCTTCCTGTAGCATCGTACTTCGTGAATGTTCCTACAACATCTGTGAGAACAATTATAGTGGATGAACTGAGTTTGAAATATTTTTTAGCCTTTCATTATATTACTAGTATTTGTTTCATAAAGAGTTAAGCATGTTAGTTTCCTACAGCAATAGTGTAAGTTATTTTCCTTGCATTTTACTTTCCTACAGCATAAGCATAGTGACTCATTAAGAGACCTAGTGTACATACTATTTTTCCTTAGATTGAATACATTATTCCTAAGCATGGCCCAAAGCATGACTATGATATACCTATTGTGAGGCAGACCAATAATCATAGAACTATTTTCACTAACACTTGAATAACAAGTGTTAGAGTTAGTATTCATGCACACAACGTTAGCCACATGTGCAACATACTTCCTACTTCTTCCACATAACCTTGTTAGTCATAATATAACGTCAATAACAAGTTACATACAAAACAATTCACTATTGTAAACCAATTTCATACTTAGACAATTTTCTTGGTACCAAAAGCTAAGTATCTTTATTTCTGAGGTTTTCTACAAGCATGTACATCATGTGTTTCCATAAATGAAAACAATTACATATCTTCATTATCCAATTGTCAACAATATCCCCCTTTAACATTAATGGCAACAAAATAGGGAAAATTGGCTAAGTATCAAAATCTTGTCCAAAACATTACACTATCAATACATTGGTCATCTTTTACAACTGATCCATCTTACACGTGCTCCCCCTTTCAATATGATTTCATACCTTACCTTAATTACAATTTTCTTAGGCATCTTCCCCCCTTTTGACATCAATGACAAAGGTTATAATGTCAAAAATACTGTCAAAACTATTCATCTTCTATCAAAAACTATGTTCATCTACCTTAAGTTGATAACATCTTCATGCAATCATCAAAACTTTCCTTGAGACTATTCAAACCTTTTACCCATGTGCCCTTGGCTATTTTAGTAGAAGTGAGAATTGCACATAGGGCATATGACGCAATCTCAACTACATTGAGATCGGAGTATAAAAAAATGTGAATAGGTGTCCTTGGCTTTGACACATTCCTCCAACTGTCTCTCAATAGTTGATATCTTCAGAGCAATAGAATCTCTAAGTTCTTATAATCTCTTCAAAAAAAAACTTTCTCAAGTTTCAATTTCTTGATATCACTCTAAACACTGACCACTTGTCCTTCAAATTCATCAACTTTGTTGGAAGTTTGTTGTATCTGGTTTGTTAGAGCTTCTAGCTCACTCGTCTTTCCTTCAATCTTGCTATCAAGATCCTTCATCAAATTATGAGATAAAGTACATTTAATATACAATACCTTTCCATCTTGTTGACATCTCCAAAGTTCCTTGATATAAGTATCCATACTTAGCAAAAAATTCTTGATATTTTGATAAATGGTGCTAAATAGATTAGCATAATGAGAAATTTGGGCCTTGGACTCTACAACATTCAACAAGTTTGTAAATTCCTCATCAAAAGACTTTAATGTTGCTTGTTCCCTTTATTCGAGATCTACCTCTGTATACTTGACTGCCAGAGTGCTGTGTAATCTATTAGTTACCTCCATTAAGGTTCTTTGTTCTTCTATTTTATAGTTACAGTAACTTTTTTTGCCTATTTTACCTCATGTTCTTCTTCTTCTTCCCTAGATTCCACAATTTTCAACAATTACTTACGTATTTTTCCTAGTCCAATAGCCTGTTGCTTGACTCTTTTAGTCTTGGTAGTCACAGCTTCTACTAATCTTTTTTTTTTCTTTGGCTCACATTTTTGTTCAGTTGATAGTGCAGCATATTGAATGCTCTTTTCTAAAGGCATTTCTGCAATTGATACACCAGATGGTTTCCCAATTGATAATGGTTACACATACATTATTCTTTGTTTCATTATTTGCCTAACTTCCTTTGACTCACTTTTTGTCATACTGGCCTCAGTTAGAGCTTTCTTCATTATTGTCTCAATCCTTTTGTGAGATGCTTTCTTTAAGAATGCTTGATAAGCTGAGTGGGTAATCTCTTCATATGTCCCAAATTTATAATTAGCTTGGTCCTTTATGAAGTTCAACAATAGATCAATATATCCAATTGTTACATCATTACTTCACTCATAACCTAAGGGATCAAGGAATATTTCTTGAGGTTCTACTAGCTTGAAAATGAGTTAAATCTATATCAACCATAACACATATCATTTTTGAATCTTTCTACAATTGTAGGTGCAATTCTGAATCTTTGTTTCATCCCATTCTGAAATGTTTTCATTATCAAATTTCCATTGTCTAGGATTTTTTCTGTTGGATGTCTTCTACATATATCTGTAATCTTTTCCATGGTACATCTCTCACTACTCATAATCTATGTAATTGATAAGTATGGAAATCTAAGTACATGAAAGAATATATGATTGATCAATAACTAGAATCTAAACACACCATTCTTGGTCCTCTTGATTTTCTCTAAGTTTTCAAGAAATTGCACTCTAAAAATTTTACTTAGGTTAACTTGTTCTTTCTCAACACAAATCTTATAAGCTGCATAGATGAACCCTGTTGATAATTCATCAATCTTAGAACTTGCACAAATAGAATAGGAAATGATTCTTCTTAGGAATCTTATATCATCTTTTTAATGGTGTTAATAACCATGGCCTTACCATTATAAATTACCTTAGTGTAGCTCTCAACCTTCTTAACTAGTTTCTCACCTATAAGTACACTACCTTGTTTGCTAATACCAATTACCTCATGAATAAGTTTGGCTGAAATGTCAACTACATTGTCTTCCATCCATAATTTCCATCATGAATTCTACTTAGTATGATCTGAGTCAATTCCTTTTTTGATGAATAGTCCTTTTCAATTAATAAAATTTACTAAGATTACAATTCACAAAAAAGGGGTCAAGGGATACAAGATCACCCCGTGAATGAGTTCAAACGGCCAAAGCCGAAATAAACAACATGGCCTCAGCCAGAAACTATAAACTATTCATCAAAAAAAAAAAAAACATTTTTAAGCTACCAAGGCAGTACCAACAGAGGGAGGAGGATCATCTTTATCAAGAAATCCCCACGCATCGGTGGGATTGTGAGGCAGACTGGGAACAGTCCAGCCGTCAGTAGCATCAGTAGGGTCTGAGGTAGTGGCAGTCTCCACATCCTTCTTGTCTGGCCACAAAGGAGAAATTACCAAGGCCAGCCGAGGAAACTTGCCAGAGTGCGCTCATCTAGGGGGAGGAGCCAGAGACTAGCCAAAAGCCCACCCAGGGGGGGGGGAGCCAGGGACCAGCCAGAACCACCACGTGGTGGGGAAGCGGAGCAGTGCCTCCAACCGCCATGACCACCACTGGGAGAGCGGTGGCGGGGACCCTGGGAGTGCGGCGTGTGTGAATGGCGGCCAGAGGACTGGCGTTGGGAATGGTGACTGCGAGACTAGGAGGCATCGGCCAAGGCATCCAGAGGCACTCTGGCAATGGTGCAAGGAGCATTGCCCCAATGATTTAACAATTCGTGTAAGTGTGCAACCTCTAAGAAAACTTTATTAGCTTGCACCTGTATCTCCATAATGACATTATTACAAATGCACACCTTAGTGTACATTGCAATGTTAACATCCAAAAAACTATGAGTGAATAAAACTACATTCCTATCTTTCCATAGAGAAAACAAAATTTCCATCCTGAAAGTATGCCAAATCTGGGAGAAATTCTGAGGAAATATGGGGGAATCACCCAGCAGGATCATGTGCCATGAAAAAGGTTCGGGCCTAAAAGGCTTGAAAAAATCATGAATCCAGTGCCAATAATTCTGAGCACGCTTGCAAAACCAAAAAATATGCAAAAAGGACTCAGGTTGGCCACAAAAGGGGCATTTGAGATTAGGAACCCCAATGTGCTTGAGCCGAGGCCCCAGGGGAAGACCTTGGAAGGCAAGGCACCAAGCAAAGTGTGCAATCTTAGGTTCTATAATGGCACTCCAAATGGTGATGAACCGTTTTCTCCATTGAGAAAATGAAGAGTGCAAATGCCACTATTGATTAAGCATGTCCACCATCGGAAGGTGGAGTGAAAGCCATCTGTATCCCATATTGGGCTTATAATTGGTAAATGGAGTGGCAGGAAACCACTTCCAATCATACCACCAAGGATGAATAGACTGAATCCCCACTTTATAAAGTAAGTGCACAAGGATGGAAGACAACAGAAGGTCATAATTCTGGCGATCGACACGAACAAGGTGGTATTGAACTTGCATATCCTCCCATGACCTAAAATTCATGGTGACTCTTGAAAAAATGTCCTTGGTAGTGCGGATGCCACATTTAAAGAAACGCAAAGCACTGGCACCTTGAGTCTTGGCAAGAGGAGTACCCTGGAAGGCAAACAGGGGAGACCACCAAATGTTCTGTTGATTTAAGGACAGCCCATTGCGAATCTCATCACCAGCCCAATGAAGCCAAGGTTTAACAACTTCCTAGGCTTTCCAAATGCTCTTAATAACAAAAGAGCCCTGTATGACCACTGGTTCACGCATAGTGAGAAGGGTCTGAAAACTAATCCCCTTCCACGTCGGTCTGTTAGCAGGGAAGCCTGAAGAGATGCAATGCCTAACAAGAATTTTCCAGGCTTCATCTCCAAAAAAAGCTCTGATAATCCATTTAGCACAGAGGGAAAGGCCCTGCTTCTAAGTGGAAAGCAGGTCGAGACCCCCAAATTCCCTTGGGAGACAACAGAAATCCCAAGCAACTCTGTGAAAACCATGATGGTCAGAACTAAAGGCCCAAAGAAAATCCCTGAGCAAACATTCTAATTTGAGATAGGAAGCTTTGGAGGGAGCCCAACAAGAAGAATAATACACATGGGTGGTAGCCAAAATCTTAGAACAAATCTGGAATTTACCAACAAGAGAAAGGAGCTTAGTGATCCAATAATCAAGCTTTTTGTTAATCTTTGTAAGCACAGCATTCCAAAGTTCCACAGAGGAAGCCTGGAAAGCAAAGGGAATGCCAAGAAAGTTGAAGATTTTTCCATGAGTAACCCATTTCCATTGGAAGTGTCTGAACCAAGGTGGAGTTGGCAAAAAAGACTGTCGGTAGCAGAGTGTTTTATGCCATTGAATGGCAGAGCCAGAGGCTTGACAAAAAGTGTCTAGACAAATTAAAGCATTTTTGATGTTTTCTTCATCTTCAAGAAGAGTAAGAAAAGAATCATCAGCAAAATGCCCATTGACTAACTGGGAGGAAGAATCAGGCAAGGAAATGCCACGGACCAGTCCTGAAGACATAGAGTGAGCAAGTAAATAACCAAAACATTTAGCAGCAAGGACATAAAGCGCTGGAGCTAGCGGACAACCTTGTCTGATGGAACAAAAAAGTCCAAAAGCTTTAGATTGTGAATTATTGATGGTGATGCAAGCATTAGTGTCACCAAAGAGCATCTCCATGGACTGAAAAAAATTGGGACCAAAACCCAGAGCCTGAAGCATAGCCAAAATGAAAGGCCATTCAATGTGATCATAGGCTTTAGCAAAATCTATCTTTAAAAAGATAGCCTCCTGCTTGGACTTACGAGCCCATTCCATACCTTCCCAGACAACAATGATGTTGTCAAGAATATACCTGGATTTGATGAAGCCAGTTTGTTCAGGCCGCACAATTAGAGGAAGCATATGGCAAATTTTGAGAGAGAGCGCCTTAGCAATGATCTTATAAGACAAATTCAGGAGGGTGATGGGCCTCCAATTGCAGATGTCCTCAGGATCACCAGCTTTAGGTATGAATTTAATATTGCTTTTATTTATGATCGCTCCTAAGCTTTTAGAATGGTATGCTTCAAGATAGACTTTGTGCAGATCAAGACCAATTTGCTCCCAAAGATGTTTGTAAAATTCACAGGGAAATCCATCACACCCAGGGGATTTGTCATCCACCATGAAGTAAACTACCTCTTTAAGGTCTCGGAGGGAAAGAAGTTTCTCACAGAAAGTGTGTTGCTCAATTGCGAGGCAGTTTGGAGTAACAGTAATACACTTTTTGAGAGCCTCCTCTTGAGCAATCGAATGGCCCTGCGAAGCAAAGATGTTCTCATAGTGAAGAACAAAAGCTTGCAGGATGTTAGGAAGACTAGAAAGAACATTAGTTCCATGTTTTATCTTTTTAATCCCAACATTGGTATGACGGGCTCGGAGAGCCTGGAAGAACTCCTTCGAGGCTTTTTCGCCAACCTCCAACTAGTAGAGATGGGCTTTGATTTGAGCTCCTTGGGTAGCATAGTTATCAGCAATTTTCTTTTCATGGCGAAGCTTGGCAAGCTGAATTTGAAGATCCACATCAAAGGGGTTGAAGGTGAGAGCTTCAGAGGCTTTTTTGAGGGCAAGGGTGTTGGCTTCATAAGACCATTTTCTAAAAATTGCCAACTGATGCCCGTAGATGCGCAAAAATTGAGCCGTTCTGGTAATGGCATCATTCCACCATTGAATCCAACCTCGATGGGAATGTGGGCGTGGTTCTAAATTCCAGACACGTTGTATGTGGGAGATGGTGGAAGCATGCAACAGCATAGACGTGTTGAGGAAGAATTGAGACTTGGCCACTTTGGGGATAGCTGTTTGCCAAAAAATGCCAAAATAAATGTGATAGTGGTCTGACAATATCACATATGTTAGGGGAATGACAGGTAGATCACGATCTTCAAAAAAGGAAAAAAAGATTGCACTGAGATCATAGCACGATCAAGACATTTCAATATGTGGTCAGGACTGGCTTGAAAATTGGACCAAGTGTGCTAGGCCCCACTATCATGATGGCGGCTAGTATTGGGATCAAAAAGGCCCAATTTATGACGCATGTAAAACTAGGCTTCTCTTTCCCCAGCTATCCAACAGAAAGGCAGAATGCCATCTTTGTTAGAGGCCACTTCAACCATATTGAAGTCCCCACACAGGACCCAAGTAGCTGGCGGCAAGTTGTCAGCAAGCCAAACCCACATTTGTGCCCTTTCCATAGCATCATTGGAAGCATAAACATTAATGACTCCAAAAGAATGATTGTTAATGGAAAGCAAAAGCCAAATAATACGGTGATTGGGGTCAGAACCGTGCAAGATAATAGTAGAATGAAGGCGAGGTGACAAGACAGTAACTACACCACCTCGGCCAACTTCATGCTGAGAAGAAAACATGATGCTATCCTACCAAATGACGCGGCATGTAGCAGAAAGAATGAAACCAAAAATCTTAACTTCTTGCAGGAAAAGAAAATCTAAATTCCCAAGTCTATGATGGGTATCCCGGACATAGTACTTTCTGGGGAGGTCTGTAAGACCTCAAACATTCCAAGAGAGGAAGTTCATGAGAACTCTTTCATACCATCCTCATCCTCCAGAGAGGAGTAACTATTCTACAAAAAAGTAGAAACCAGGTGGAAGTCAAACAGGAAATCCTCTGAACTTACAGCCTGTCGTTTTACCCTTGATATCTCTGCACGTCCAAGAGGACTGCGAGAGCACCTTGTTGCTGGTGGTACTATGGAAAAGACTACAAGAGGAGAATGAGCCCCAGCTAAGGACGAGGCCCTGGCAGCCGCCTTAATTCCCTGTGAACCAGCAGGGTTTGAAATCTGTGAAACCAAAACAAGTGAAATGGAAGCCGCTGGCATCTCCACGCTAGCAGGCCCAGACACTTCGATGGAAACAAGAGGAATCACGGTAACTGTTGCATAGGATGGCTTGGGGGCCAAAGGAATCAAGGTAGGCTCGCCCTTGCGCCCAACAGTAACCCATTCTTCTTTTTTTCCTTTGACCTGTTTGACAGGCATCGCTTTAGGCTAGGGTTTGACCCTAGGCGTAGCCAAAGGGCAATCCCTAATCTTGTGTTCCATAGACTAGCACCTATAACATATGTTAGGTAGGTTCAAGTAAAGCACCTTTTGTGAGAAGGTTTGAGCGCCAATCTGGATTTCTACAGAATCCTTAAGATCTTTAGAAAGATCAACTTCAATGCAAACACGTAGCTAAGGGCGAGCATTAAAAAATTTCTCTGGCTCCTTGGTAACAACTTTGCCAAGGGCTTGGGCAATAGACTCAATAAAAGGCTAGCAGGGCAAGGGTAGACCTGGGAATTCGACCCAAATAGGAACCCTAAGATTTTTATCATCCGAGACAGAGAAGTCTCGAGACCATTTCTGAAAAACAAGTAGAGAGGAATGCACAGACCAAGGGTCATTGGTAAAAACTGCGTCAGCTTGCGACGGGTTAGCAAAGCGAAATTAAAAAAAAACTTTGGTAAGGTTTTGCACAGCGTCAAGGCAGACTCCATGAGGAGTCCAGCTTTTGTTGACCCATTCTCTGAGCATAGCTTCAGGGGGAGTCCTACCAACAAAATACCCTATCAAGGTATGTTGTTCTAACCAGTTACATGCAGCATCAAATTCTTACACAGAAAGGACAATATCAGGATTACCTCGTGGAAGACCTTCAGGACAAACTTGCGTAGCATTTGTTCGGTGGCAGCGCCATGGCAGTTCGAAGCAGTAGCATGAATACCAGAAACAACTAGTTCACCGCTGGCCAGAGCCATTATATCCTAACCTAAAGATCTCGCAGTAAATGTGGTATGACAAGTGTTGATAGAAGGGGAGTGCAAGCGAAGGGTCGTACGCAAAAAATTGAAAGTTCGCATGAAGCAAGAAAACCCTAGCATAGTGAAAAAAAACTCTTGCCAAGATTCTTCTCATCATCTGAGTCAATTATTCATTGTCCAATTCTTGATAGAAGTGATATTTTAATAGGTTTAGTTCTTTCAAATGTTTGAATTTGGGTTTTACCGACATATCATGGTTAAAACCAATTTCCATATCTCTATTGATATACTCGCTCCCAATAGTTTCAAACTTTCCATTAAGATAACTTCCTACATCTTCCAAATACACTATGTTGTTCAGAGTAATAGATATTGTTGAATTAGGATTTCCTTCTATGGGCTTCACAGAAGCAACCTTCAGTTTTGGTCTTTCCTCATTCTCAACACTATGAACTACTGACATATCCATGATTTTATCAAATATGAACTTTATCGAAGAAATTATGTAGAGAAACAAAAAAATACCTCTTTTTGAAATAGGGATTAGTTTGAAATCACCTTGTCAAGTCGCTTTTGGGTGCTCTATACTTATGATGTGATTACAATGAAGTGGTAATCAATTTTGTACTCCATTTGATTCATTCAATTCAAACTTGCATTAATTGCATAATTTGCAAATATGAAAAAGATGTCAATTACATTCTAAAATCAAATATCTGCTCAAAATCTTTGTTCAATCTTCAAATGCTACCAGAGGTTTACCATAGCTTCCTCGTATCATGACAATGCTCCAAGGAACTTTGCTCCATGAAATTCATTGTAAAAACATAGTTTTTATCTTTTGCTATAGAATTAACTTTCTCTATTATAACAATAACTCTTAATTCCTTCGTAACAACTTTTGATAAGCTCCAAATTGTAAGCAAGCTTAGGTATAGTCTAAACTTATCTCAATACACCTTTTCCCAGCTTTGCTACCTATAGTTTGATCTCTAAATGAAGTTCCAATTTCTAGTGCTATGAACAAGCTTAATTCAATTTGGTTGAATCAAACTTGATTACTAACTTCAATTTTCATGTCTTTGCATCAACTAACTTTTCTTCAAAAATGTTCAATCCCTTCACAAATGCCTCATTAAGTTCTTCTCAAAGTTCACTGACTACATTTGTTTGTTCCTCATTGTCTTTCTTAGTTCTAGAGTTACTCTCATGATTGCTTCTGTCATTTCTGTAGTTCCTCCCATTGTTGCTTCTATTTTTGAAGTTTCTTCTATAATTCCTTCTGTCATTTCCAAAGTTTCTTCCATTATTACTTCTGTCCATTCTACAGTATTTTGTTGTATGTCTGAAGTTGTTGCATAACTGACATACTCGGGTTCATCTTCTATGATTCTTCTAATCTATAGGCGCATGAAAATTCTGGGCTATGTGTCCAAAGTTTTTACACTTATAACACATGTTCTACCTTCTTTCTTCATGAGGTCTTCCTTCTCTCAATGTCCTCTCATTAGATATTCTTCTATCTTCAAGATTAGTATTTCTAGACATTCTACTATTCCTTCTATCATTACCATACTTAGGTTTCCTACAATTAATTGCTTTATGACCCATACCATGACAATAAAAATCTGTAACATGATTAAATGAATTTTTTGTACAATCTCTTTTCATATGAACTATTTAATTACATGAAAAACACTTACCTCTAAATTCATACCTAGTTTCCTTGAGAATCAGCTTGCTTGGGTTCATCCAATATCTTAGATCCTTGTCTTGTCCAACTTGTTTAGGTTTATTAGAAGATTGACTAGATTCAATCTTATCATCAGATTTATCTTTTCCTTTCAGATATGATCTATTTTCAAGCTTCTTTGTAGACATGTTGAAGAGATAACCAAGACCAGTCTTATCATAGGTAGGTCTCTATATTAACATTGAATCATCAAGCTTTTCTCTGCTAGAATTAAGCCTTTCAAGATGTACTTTGCTTTGAGTCAGTTCACCTTTCACAATAGTGTTGTATTTTTGAAGTTCTTCATGATCTTCTTTTAATGCTTCAAGCTCAGATGTCATTTTTCCTAGATTGGCTCTCATATCTAAATTTTCAATCTTCAAATCAGATTCAATTTTGCTAGGATCACTCTTCAAGCTCAACTTTAGATTGGTAATATTCAATTCATGCTTCAAGATCTTGTACTCTATCTTCAGTTTTGAATAATCATCATCACTAGTTTCAGATTTAGTAGATTCAAGCTTGGATTTGAGATGTTGAATCTTGTCCTTCAATTGTCCAATATATACTTTGGAGTCTTCATATCTATCTTTTAGCTTATCTCTTTCTTTAGTAAGGAGATCAATCTATTCAGGTGCCTCTTCAAGGTTCTTCATCAACTATTCCATATCCATAGGGATCTTACTCAATTTTTTAAGCCTCTTTTGAGTAACTATGCTCTGACACCAATTGTTAAAAATAGGAATTACTGAGAGAGGGTGGGGGGTGGGGGTGGTGAATCAGTAATCTACAAACTTTAGTCACCAATAGGATATTATTTATTACTTTGAACAATACATAAGAAAGTAAACAAGTAATATTGAACAATAATAGTAACCATGTGCAAAGATAACTCATAACACCATATTTTGTTAACTAGGGAAACCCTGGCCAAGGGAAAACCTCTTTGGCAATGATGCCCACAAAGATATACTAATATATATGTTTTAACTATGTGATTTTGAGTCAAATTCATTGACCCATGTTTCATGAGTATTGATTCAACATGAATCCATCTCTCATGAGAATAAATGGAACACTTATCACTCATTGGATCTAGGTGATGCTCATAGGGGTGAAGCACCGAGACTTCCTAGGAGGTCACCCATCCCAATACTACTCCAACCTAAGCACATTTAACTAAAAAATTTCACCCATGGTTAAACCCAAAGCTTGCAGCCTTATTTGCAAAACCTTCACCAATTGTTGTGCCTTATGAACCATTCATTAGAAAGCCCCTTAAGCTCATCAATTGATAAGTAGGAGATAATTTCCACAGCAACTAAAATTGTGATATTGTTGTCAGGATTTAACTGTGTGATTTTGAGTCAAACTCATTGACCCATGTTTCATGAGTAGTGATTCAACATGAATCCATCTCTCATGAGAATAAATGGAATAGTTATCACTCATTGGATCTAGGTGATGCTCATAGGGGTGAAGCATCGGGACTTCCCAGGAGGTCACCCATCCTAGTATTACTCCATCCTCAGCCCACTTAACTACAAATTTTCCTACATGGTTAAACCCAAAGCTTGCAACCCCATTTGCAAAACCTTCACCAATTGTTTTTCCTTATGAACCATTCATTAGAAAGTCCCTTAAGCTCATTAATTGATAAGTAGGGGATAATTTCTATAGCAAGTCAAATTTTGATATTGCTATCAAGATTTAACTGTGTGATTTTGAGTCAAAATCATTGACCCATGTTTCACGAGTAGTGACGCAACATGAATCCATCTCTCATGAGAATAAATGGAAAACTTATCACTCACTGGATCTAGGTGATCCTCACAAGGGTGAAGCACCAAGACTTCTTGAGAGGTCATCCATCCCAGTACTACTCCAACCTGAGTGCACTTAACTATGAAGTTTCCTCCATGGTTAAACCCAAAGCTTGCAACCCCATTTTCAAAACCTTCACCAAGTGTTGTGCCTTATGAACCATTCATTAGAAAGCCCCTTAAGCTCATCAATTCATAAGTAGGAGATAATTTCCACTGCAAGTCAAATTGTGATATTTCTATTAGGATTTAACTGTGTGATTTTGAGTCGAACTCATTGACCCATGTTTCATGAGTAGTGATTCAACATGAATCCATCTCTCATGAGAATAAATGGAAGACTTATCACTCATTGGATCTAGGTGATGCTCATAGGAGTGAAGCACTAGGACTTCCCAGGAGGTCACCAATCCCAGTACTACTCCAGCCTAAGCGTGCTTAACTGCGAAGTTTTCTCCATGGTATATTTAGAATCTAGAGTGTATCATATTTTCAAATAAATAGTTTTTTTCTAATTTACTTTACTTGTCTTCAACTTTGGATTTGTTTCTACTTCTTTAGTAGGTTGAAGCTATAAACTGGTATTAAGTCATTGTGGCAAACACTTGAATACCACAAGTCTTTTCTTGCAACTCAAATATATATTTTGAGTGTAACTGATTATGAAGGGAAATTCTTCAAAACTTTCATTTGAATTCTCCCCAGCAGAGTCGCCAAAAACTGTTGGTTAACAGTTTGTCCTCCTATTAGATTTTATAATCTTGACTCTAATACCCAATGCTTGGAAAAACAAAAGGATGTTACCAATAACTAGGCCAATGTATTTATCTTATCACTGCCCTCTGAATTGATTAGGTATAGCTCCTTATGATTCTTGCAATAATATGCAATGAATATGTCTTTATATGATCAGAAATTTTCGATATTATAAGCTCTTAACTTGAGAGCAGTAAAGGATAAACTAATTGTTTGTATGCATAAACAATTCAGGCAAGAAGCATATGAATAACCTATCACACTTAATGGAATGATTGCATTAGATTATCTTGGTATTCTTTAACTTCTAATTTTATTCTAAATGCATTTACCCATCTATATGCAGAGGTTGGGAAGAAAGAATTATACATATGAAGGCAAGTGGAATTGCTTTGTCTATTAGCCTTGAATGAAATGGAATTCAACAAGTATCTAATAGATTCACATACATTATCCTTCAATTTCCAATAGATTATGAGAAGAAACATAATTATATATGAAACAACAAATGTAATTACTATACTGTAAATATCAAAACAAAGTGGAATTCACCTAATTATTTACAAGATCATTCATAATTGTCTTTTAGCTCTAAGTGCAAAACTATCTGATGCATGGACTACAAAACATGATTAGCAAACACTGTAAGGGCCCGTTTGGTGAGCAGAATAGGAATACATATTCTGGAATATGTATTCTGGAATATAACGTATTCTTGTTCTTTGTTTGGTTCAGCGAATATTTGATTGGAATTCGCAGACTCAAAAATTTATGTTTTCTAAAATTAAAAAAAAATGGAATAGGAATATGTATTCCAATAACACCTATTTGGGTGGAATTGCAAAACCCCATTTTTGGGCCAAAATTGGAATATGTATTCCTATTTTACTTCGTATTCCAATCCCATTTTGGTGCATCCAAACAAGGAATTCAAAATTTTTGGAATACGTATTCCTATTCCGCTCACCAAACAGGCCCTAAATGGAATTACAGAACCAGAACATGATAGTCCTTGAAAAATGCGGATCCTAGAAAATGGGGGGCATACACAAAAAAGAGGCCAGTATGATGGCACGGGCATGGGCGCCATGGCTAGGTAGCCATTGCTCAAATGGATTGGCTCTTCATAAGAGCGAAAAGGCATTGATCGATGGAATTTCAGAACTATGGAATTCCCTCCATTTCAACTTGGAACTAAAATCACTAGTCAAACATTAAAGTCGCTCTTTTTCATGATAGCTTGTGAGCTAGTAGCAAACAATTACATTAAATTTCCTGGTCTCCTCCATCAAGAAGGTGGATTCCCTTTTTAATGGTACGCCCATGCCACACCTACAACTACCATTTTTGAATTCAAAGTAAAATTGGTTTGCGTTGAAGACATTAAATTTGATGGAAAAAATTAATAGCGGGTGCCCTCTTGATTGACATTTCATGATAACATTTAATAGCAGGCTCGGCCAACTAGTTAAATACAAGTGAATTGTTATAGTCTTGCTGAGTGCGAAACAGCTCATGGTCTATGGCAAACGTAAGTGCAAAAATTAGTAAAACAGAAGAGGTATGGATCGACAATATGGAGCCAAGATTATGGAAAATGCTGCACCTCATAGTGATGGAAAGGATTTTTGCATTCCTGCCTCCTCATAGTTTCTTCAGGATGTGAGCTGTGTGCTGTGCTTGGAGAGATCTATTAAGAGAGAAAAAATTCATTAAGAGTTGTGTGGAGAGTGTATCACAGAAGTATTGGTTTATTACTTTTGAGCGAGACAAATGGGAGCATAGTTATTTCTACGATCCATATTCCCACTCCTGGTTCACATCCTATCTACTTTCTCTACCTACAAATTTCTCAGTCATCACCTCGAGTGGTGGTCTCCTCTGCTCTCTGTCAAAGAGCTTCACGGTGACGGTGATCATGAGCTCTCCCTTTACAGGAGAGAATATCCAACTACCTGCAACAAGGTCGACATCGCACTCCCTGCCCTCGGTGAGGCTGGTAGTGGACACAAATTTGAAGACCTTTACGGTCTTTGTAGTCAGTGGGGATGTTGTTTTTCATGAGTACACTACGAGAGATCTAACCTTTGACACTTATGATTCAACACGTGGGACCTGGGAAATAGCTAGGCGGCTCCCGCGGGAGTCCAATTTGAAGTTGGGGAAGATGATTCACGTGGGAGGAAAATTAAAGGGTGTGGGGGAAAATTAATGCTCCTATGCATCAATATCTTAAGAACCCAAATCTGGTGGAGTGTAGGGGCCATCTAATGATGGTGGCTATTGTGAACACGAAAAAGGGAGAGGCAAGAAAAATGACAAAGAGCATGCACATCTGGATGCTCGAAAAAGATCACAAACGGAGGTGGTTAGAGATTTCAGTTTCGGCTGTGCCCCTTGGCTTGAATGACTTCTTCTGCATCAGAAACAACAACAATTCCATCTGGTTGTCCTCCAGCACTACTTCTTGTTGCATTCTGCTCCAGCTACCTTCAACTGCCCCAAACAAAATGAAGATGACAGATGTCATGCCAGCCCCTTTTATCGAGTTGGACAACCACAGGTGCCCTTCGGATTTGACCCTCGCTTTGATACATCTGCCAAAATGTTTTTGCCTGCTTCTTTTTGATCTCCTTGTAGTCGTCTAGAAGTGGAAACCCAATTATGAATTTTGTTGTTCAAAAATCATTTGTGTGCAAGACTTGTAGTAGTTTCAAGATTATAATGTATTGGCATCCCGATGGTTAATTTATGGTAACGAACTTTTTGCTAGTCATAAACTATTTTGCGACAACTGATCTTTTGCAACCATTTCCTTCTTGCCAGACCCACATTTAGCTGACCCTGCTAGCTAAACATAGGTCTAGTGAGAAGGACCCGGTTAAGCGACTGATTAGCTAGGTTAAGCGATTGATTAGCTATGTTGAGTGTATTTCATTTGTATATTAAAGACTTCAGACTATGACTATTTAACACTAGTCTGAGTGCATATAAGTTGCACCATAGAGCCAGACTTAACCAGCACACTCGAAGCGTTGACTGCTTCAGTGGCTTCAGTGGCTGGTGTGTGTTGACCATATTCAAAAGTTGACAAAAATAGAAGGTTTTGAAAGCTGGAAAAATAAAAAGGTGGCAAAATATTTGAATCATGGCATAAAAACATGGCAAATAAAAAGTTTTGTTGGTGGTAGCATAAAAGATAATAAACTGACATAAAGGACATATAATTTATTACTCACCACAATCTTTCCCAAGTGTTACAATGTTGTGGCGGAATTGAAATGGCATTGAACTATAGTTTTCTTTGTGGGTGCTCGTTTAGGTTGAAAGAAACTTTGACAAGGTGAATCATGAGGTTTTCTTGTTTGCTCTCTATAAATTCATGGATTAGAGAAAGGTTTCTTTTGCTATCATTGCAAGTTTAATCTCCGTGGAAGAACGTATTGGACAGTCCCTTGATAGTGAAATGGAATTTTTTTTTGGGTTCTTGGCATGCAAATTTTTTTCTCAGTTCTATGAAGGAAATATGTTTATGGCTGCACGAATATGTTTAAAAGAAATTGTTTATGTGTTCAGCATTATGAAAGGACAAAGTTTTATTCCATGATACTGATTTTTTTTTTTTGTACAAACCCATTTGTTTTCTCCTTTCATGTGCCTGAACGAGAGGAATAATGTTGCTATTTCTTCAAGTTGAATGTGGATTCAAAGGCAAAAGGATAAAAGGTTTTTAGGTAAAATAGATGATAATCTTCAGGTATGTCATGAAGTTATTCGAATCCTTAAAGGAGATAAAAATGTCATTTTTTTGGGGAAGAGACAAATGCTATCTTTCTTCATTTGTTTTCAAAAAATAAAGTGAATAAATCTTCAAAAAAAATTACAATCAAATTTTTAATTATATTAAACAGAACAATAAAGTATGAAAAGTTTTTTAACGAAATTTCATCATCACTATTTTGTATTTAAAAGAAAGTTTAGTCTTTCTTTAAAAAGAATAGCACAGCAATTCTTTCGGAAAAAAAAAAGGAAGAAAAGGGTTTTCATTTAATCTTCAAAAATTTTCTACAAGACGTCAGGGGTTTCAGATTTTTAAAAGGCATATGAAAGTTTATGTGTTATTCTTTTATGTGTTTTAGTGTGATAAACGGTTCTCATATGGTGAAAAAGTTTTTCTTTGAAATAAAACCTTGGATAATAGGTTGAAGCATTTTTATTTGAAACTAGTGAAAAGAACTTCAAACGGTTCTTAAAAATAAAACAATGGACTTACTGTTCCAATGTTTAAAAGAGCTTCAAAAAGATTTTGTTCAAGTCGAAAAACAAATGGCAGACAGTTACAGTTGTATAATATTATTTTGGGGTTCCAAAATGGCATTCTATAAAACTTTTCTTAAGGATCTCAAACATGAAATATTCATGTTCAGTTTGGAAACTTATAATGGTTATCAATTTATTTATTTTTTGAGACAGGAGCAAATCCAAAACTAAACTGTTTTGAAGATAGCTTCTCAAACAACATTTTAAAAGAAGTTTTTGAACAACCCTAACTGGTTCAGTTAGGTTCATGTAACTTATCAGTTTCAAATTTTATCTCTATAAATATAGAGATCGTTTTTAAATTAAAAGTGTGAGTTGAAAAAGAAGAAAGAAGACTTATATTTCAAAACAGGTTGTAAAGACTGAAAGTCTTATTATAAACTTGTATGCATGTATAAATGTCATACATATACATTTATATGTGTGTATAAGGTTGTAATTACAGCACTGATAAAAGGGTTAAAATACCCTGAGCAGTAGAAGTTGCTAATTGTAAAAGAGTTGGAACTCAATAAAGAATACAGGTTCATGGAGTGGTTTTTCTCCCTATGACGAAACCGTGAGGATTTTCAAGGGTTTTCCACTCAGCACAAAATTGGTGTCTCTTCTTTCTGTGAGTTGATATTATTTTGTATGTTTACATTTTAGTTCAGTTTGATTTCTCCACTACTGTAAATTGTGAATTAAAGTTACTGAAATCAAATTGTGAAATAATTGAATTGTGTTCTGATTCACGCCCCCCCTCCCCCCCTTCTCAGAACTGTGATACTTCCAACAGATGTGGGTTATCTTCGTCTTCATGTTCACCGTTAACAGGCCATTCGGTGGATGTGCACAAATTCAAATTTAAACTCACCTCTTATTCCCACCCACCGGCTAATAGGTTAAGTTACTATCCTGCATACATAACTTTGTCAGATGTTGCTCTCCCTCATCAGCTCTCATCTCTATTTCCTTCTATTGTGAAAGCATGCTTTGCAAATGCGAAAGAATGCCCTGTTGCAGAGAAGTCTGCTATTTGCAAAATGTGGAAAGTGATGCTAACTGTTTTGATAGAGTGCTTCATAGAAATGTGTTCACAGGATACCTAGGAAGTGGATTTGTGGAAAATCATTTGGATACTTTTCAGAATTTTGATTTGCAGGCTTCAATCCAGATTCCTCAATCTTTGGCAGCATGCTCAGACTTTGGAATTTTGTCAAATGTAAATATCATTGCATCTGCCCTCGAAGACGTTTGCAGAATGTGGAACCAGGGAGATGTGAGTTGTTCCATAAAATACGTCCCCCACAACAATATGAGCTCACCAAATGCTCTACTTGCAGGATATTCCAAAAAAACATATTCATTTCAAAGGCTTCAGATTCCTTCAATACAATCCAATCGGTAGATGTAAATGTAGTCTCTACAACCTTTGCTAGTGTCCTCGAGATTTAGAATGTGTAAATGTAGATGCTATAGAATTTAGTTTAAAGCTGACATATGAATAAAATGTGCAGCAAATATATTTACATTATAAAAGGGGAAAAAATATACATGGACACGCCTTGCCAATATTGAGAAAATCAGTATCAAGATCATGCAAATCTATAATGATTTGAAGTTGATACCTAAGTATGTTAGGTTAAATGATATAATTATTATATAAAAAATATTAGATTTCTTTTATGCATCTATTTCTTAAAACAAAAACAAAATATGGTAGACAAGAATGCCTTATTAGATTTATTTTCTTCAGATGTCATCAAGCTAATCATTTAATTCAAAGCCAATGAATCTAATTAGATGGTATTCAAAATGATGAAAATATTATTCAATACATCTAACATTATAATGATAAGTATAGAATAAGTCATAAAATTAAGAATTCTAGAATTCATGCTAAGTCTATATGATTATTCTAGAGAAGAAAGATAGCACCATGTAAACCAGATCAAGGAAATACATAGACTCTTTAAGAAAAATATGAAAATATGTAACATACTAAGAGGGAAATCTAACATGTAGGATATAATTCAACACACAATCAAACTCGTCTCTACAAATTAGAGGTGCCAATAATGAATTATGGAAGAGTGTCTTAGAGTGTTCCAAAAATCTTACCTCATGAAAATTATTTTTTCTCACTTATTTTCATTTACTTTCCAATCATTATTTAGTTAAATATTACAAATCTAACTACATTTCACTACATTTGTTGATCACACAATTTGGTTGGGGAATATGTGTGCTACTTTGATCCATCAATATATAATGTTTTATTTTTATAAAAACTAACCACGATAAAGGTAAACATAAATTTCTTACCAATTTTAGTTTTATTCTTCAAGAATTTGTCAACTTTATATAGCATTTAGTGAGAAAGAAATTAGTAAAGGGTACACTACTTGGGAGAACTTATGGTATGATATAAATTTAGATTCATTGATCTATCGACTATACCACATTCATTCTCAAATATTCTTTTCCACATCAAGCTAACTACACATTGAAAAGCCATAAATGATTGCATCACCATTGATCATTATCATTCCTAAAGCTATGGGATACCATATAAACATTACCTGCAATCATCTGAATACCATTACTTAAGTATATTTAAATAATGAATACCATTTTTATCAATTGAAAGTGTCTCACAAGTTTCTTTTTTTCGGATTCTCTTTGAATCCAAAATATATATTGTCTTTTAGTAAATTATAAGTATTAATCCTAAAATGGTTCAAGGTTTTCTTAAGATTTCACTTATGTAGCATAAAAGGAGCATGCAATATTTTAGATTAAAGAATAATAATTCATAAAAAAAAAAAATTTATATGTACATAATACACACTACTACTCTCACATAAAAAATGATTAAATATTTAAAATGGATTAAAGAGGGTGAAAATGAATTTGATATATCAAGGAGTCCATTTAAAAGGTACCAATGTTGGTCAATATTAAGTTTTCTATATATTTTATCTTATATACATGTATTTAGAAGACAAGATAAAATCACTACAACTCTTATTCAAAAGGATAACAAGGTTGGTGCAAAGTAATATCTTGTGCCATTCTAGTCTAAAACTAAAAGAATTCATGTAGACCTACAAATTTGTAATATAATATATGATGTTTTCATAAGATTATAATTTAATTAATTAGGATGATGACATGTTCATTAATTTAAACACTTATTAAATTATAAATCAAATGTTACCTATCATTAGATTACAACATACATTTTCTTAATAAGTGCATACAAAACAAAAATTAAAATATTTCTAAACCTTTGAAGGCCATGGAACACATCCAACATGTCATTCGAGTAGGTACTCTCATTCGATTGGATTCCTCATTATGCCAGCATATGCTCAATCTCAGCCTTGCCTTCCTCCATTTTGAGCTTGTGGAAGTCACTCACATAACTAGCATAGTTCTTCCTTAGGTCCCTTATTTTTCCACATTTTTCTCCACTCCTCCCTTATAAATAAAGGAGGGTGTTCATTGTAATTTGATTTTTTGACAATGCAAGAAAATTCTGCCAATTTGTGTACACACATTAAGAATCTGAGCTTAGATGTAGATTTAATTGTTGTAAATAAATTATGTATATTTTTTGATATTTTGTGTCAATCCAAATTCTAATGTGACAATGTTTTCTTGAGTTGACTGTGAGGTTTTTGCTCTAATCAAGAAGGCTTTGAACCCAATCTTGTAGAATTTGAGTTTCATTTTGTGTTCAAAGTTATACTTTGGTTTCAGGTTTGATCTTGGAGACTTTAGGTTGTTTATCAAATTTGAAGTTAATACAGGATGCTCAACAAAGGGAATATCTTTCAGACCTTGTGCTACTTTATTTCTTTTTTTTGCACATATATGGTGAAACACATGTTGGAGACTTTGAGTTGCATGTGCACTTTATTCTTGATCTCAAAGTATTATAAGGAGCCATGGAAATACTTTGAGTATTCACAAGTTTCTTGGTTACATAAAAATGTTGGCACTCTAAACATTATTCTTACATCTAATCTTTAGTTTATCAAAATTATTTCTCCAACAAATTCTTTGTAAGTAAATTACACTATTTCTTTCAGATTGCATTGCAATAGTAACATCTATATTGAAATAAGAGAATAAGATGAATATCTTGTTGTGAATTAGCCTAATGTAAATAGCTAGTTAAGTTTTTTTGTTGCTAGTAGCAATAAGAGGGGGGAACCTTCCCTAAAAAATATGATCTATACTTTGTCTCACATGTTGTGGTTGGAACCACTATTTTGAAATTGACTCTTTAAAACTTCCAGTTGTGAACCATCCATGACTTTGTAAGGTGTGATCATAGTGGCTTACAAAATTTACACCTAATACATAATACTTGTTGCTTTGAAAATATACTAATTATCTAAAATAATTCCTCAATGTGTTATCACTTGCACAATATTATATTATAAGCATTTCATGATTAAAAACCTTCTTGATGATTTTTCAAGGTCATTCTTAAGGTACCAATAAAGTATAACCTTACAAAGGTCAAATTTTATTAGATGTGACTATACAAACCTAAAAGACAAATCATCAAAGAAAGTATTAGCAAAACTCTTTGAGTAAATTCCAATAGCCTTAACTAAAACCAATATCCTATGACTATTTGAATGATTGGATGGTTTAAAGACATTAATGACATCATAGTAATTTTTGAAATAGGTACTTCATCATGGTTTTTCACATGCTTCCATTGCTTACTCTATCTTTTTCCTTTTCCCTACGATTTACATCTCAATATAGTTATGTTATTCTTAAGCATGGAATACTATTCCATGGGAACCTCAATTACTCGCCACTTACTCTCTTTTGTTCCTTCCTCCCATCTAGCATTGAGTACTCACCATTTGCAATTCCCAATTTGAGTATTCACATTTCCCTTAAGTATAAATCTTAGGCTTTAAGTATTTTACCTATTCATTTATCTAATGTGATTTTCATTTCCGTTTATCCTGTTAGAACCCATACTTATAATATTTTTCTTAACATTGCATTAGAATAGTATAAGGTATGTGGTGGTAGGAATCTCCGAATCTTGAAATCCTTTCACCCTATTTGTCTACCTTTTTTTCTCTAACATTAGATGCTCTAGATTATTGATCTCTAACCCTTTTATCTTGAGTCATATTCTATTGGATTGATATATGTTCCTATATCAAAAATTTGATCCATCTCTTTATATTCATGATCATTAATTTCCCTTTCTTTTACCTTTTTGTCCATATTACATGTAGTGGCATCAAATTTTTTTATCTATACCTTGACCACACTATTGGCAATTTGGCCAAGGTAGACATTAGATGTTGTCATTTATGGAAACATATCTTTTGTGTGAAGAGGGAAGATTATGAAGATTGAGCTATGGCATTTATACTTTGAAAATTACTTAACTAATTAGGGATGACATCCTAGATGTTAACCCTAAGTCACCAAAAGTTAATTTTATATTTTGTAAGGTGTATAAAGACATGAAGGTCAACTAGGCAAACAATCGTAAATTAACGAGGCATAAAGGAAAGATTGCAAATGTGATGTTTTTGTGAAGTAATCTATGTATTATGTGATATGAAAAATATGATGTATGATCAAAGGAATGAAAATTTTGTGAGCATCAAAGACAGTATCAAATATTGAAGATATCGATAGAAGTATAAAGAGGTTTTTGTATCTATTGCTTTGTATTAAAGGAACTATATTATATATTGCATATTTGGGAAATGGGCTCATCTTGCATACATTTTTGTATTTTTATATACCAACTCCTAACATGGTTGATGCTTCTAACAAGGCCTAGTCCTCTAACAAAGATTGAGATACTATGTACAGATGTAATAGACTCCTAACAGGGTCAATATCTTCACAAGATACTTTTGATTAGTGGATCATTTTGTGGGTACCATCCCCATTGGGGTTTTCTCTTGTCCAAGGTTTCCCTAGTTAAAAAATATGGTGTTATGAGTTCTCGTATTGCATGGTTATATTTATTGTTCAACATAGCTAGTTTTCTTTAAAATGAAAGTTATAAGATTGTTAATAATATCCAGTTTTGGGCTAAAACTGGATAAATTTGTAAAATATTGATTGACCCCCCCTGTATTTCCTATTTCTAATGCACACTTCTTCTTTAATCAATATTAAGTACATACCTTTCTCCTCTTTGTATTTTTTATTTGACTTTTCCTACAAACTTCCTTAAAATTAAGTTATTGTTTGGTGAGCCTAAACCCTAGTTCCCAACTACTCAATGTTTTAGATTAAGGTGAAAGAAAGTTTTGAAGGGGCCCCAAAACCCTTTACATCAAAAAGAAAGATAAACCATGAAGTACTACCAAGTTTTAAAAGGACCTGAAACTAGCTAAACATCTAAACCAAGTTTTATAAGGACCTAAAACCAACAAATATGACTAGAAAAAGCAACCAAAAGATACACTGGAACCTAGAAAGTAAACAAACTAATAAGCAAAGCAACTAGAAAAACATCCCAGACTAGTAACCAGTGTACCAATACCACAACCAACACACCAACACAAAAAAATCAATCAGAACAAGGGAACTTATGATTTTCCTTTTAATTTAAAGTCTCCCTTGCGCGACTGGAGGTTCATATCTAAAGGGGGAGCAGAAGGCTTAGTTTTCTTTCTTTTAACTACAATCCAACTGTCTTCAACCTTTGCAACCTCAGAAACCCAAGCCTCTGAAGAAATAGAATAGTGGAACCCAAGGGACACAAAAGCCACAACAATCTCCCTAAGAGAAACAGAGGATGATTGGCCCCCAAGAAGAGCATCCAATACAGGGGTAGAGACCGAAGAGGGGACATCCTCCTCTACCACGAGCATCGAATGATCACCAGAGGAGACCGCAACCATAGAATCCACAGGAGCAATCAAGGATTTTTTTACCGTATAGTGCTCAGAAGAGGCCCTGACCACCATGAAGGTGGTCACCTTGATTTGGCCTTCCCAGCAACACAACGAGCAGCAATGTGGCCTATCATGTGACAATTCCTGCAATAAAAAGGGATGCCTTCATAATCCAACATTTGAGTCTAGGAACCCCTCGAGGACTCCATGCAAATTGCCTCAGGAAGGCCCTTAGAAACATCCAACTCTACAAGAATTCGTGCACACATCGAATAGAAAATATCCAGAGTATCAGAATCCACATAAAAAAAATCACCAATAGCATTCCCAATAGTTTCAAAAATAGGATCTTGCCAAAGATGCATCAGGAGATCCGGAAGCTAGACCCAAATAGGGAACTTGTTAAAGGACTCCAAAAGTGGATCAAAATCCATATGCCACGGTTTTGCCATAAGTGGATATTTTCCCTACCAGGAAAAACTATTATGACACAAAATAGTCTTCCTGTCATTAGTACTTTCAAACTTAGCTATAAATAAGCCTTTTGCAAATGGAAAGATGTGGACATTATTATCTATAAGTGGTTCCCAATGCTTGAAGATCCCGGCGGGTAGATCAACAAGAGAGGGCCAAAACCCCAAAAGCGAAAAATAGCTGCAAAAGAAGAAAGCTCTTCTGCTATATGAAAAATATCTTTAACTATTTCTGGGTCTAAAGAAACCCTAATGGGCTTTAAAACACTTACAGGCAAAACATGAGAAGGCCCAAATGAAACAACATGAGGGATAGCACCATCTAATCTGGCTTCAAAGGCAGCCACATGACCTGCAAAAGTCCTTCCCCCAGAACTAGGAGAACAAGGGGTAGATAGAGAAGAAAGGGCGACAAACCCAGAACCAAGAGACCCAAAAATAGAACGAGGGATAGACAGAGAAGGAAGGGTGCCAAATGAAACCCTACCCCCACCCACAGCATGCTCACCACCACCAAAACATGCAGCACCTTCACCCAAATGACAGGCGAGAATAGAAGCCAACGAATTTTCAAACGCAGAAGCAACAGGAGCGGGAGACATAGCAAGAGCCATTTATTTTAGCCAACTACTCAATGTTATGTAGACCACTATAGCTTTTACTATCCAATAGAAGCTTAGTGTTATAGCTAGATAGATTAGGAATCTACCTTCAATTCTTAGATATTTTACCTCGCTTTCTCTTATTTACTAATTAATATGAACTCTTCAAAATTTTCTTTTCATTTTTAGACATTGGAGGAGACTTTGTTCATAAGGTTTATCTCATCAGGATATCTCTCTAGTTTGGAGAATGTGTCACTTGATAATATATCATTAGTAATGGATTTATGTTTAATTTTCTTTGAGTTTTTCTTCCTTTCTTCAATTTAGAAATCACTTTCATCTATCTTCTCTAAATATTGTTTACAATACTCTAAAATTTGATGACTTCTTCAATTCCATTGCTTACGATTATTTCCTCTTCACCAATAAATTTGATGACTTCTTTAATTCTATTGCTTATGATTATTTCCTCTACACCAATTAATAACTCATTTGCTTGCTCCCTTGTTTAATTCTTTTTCTTTGTAGAAACCACATTTATAGCATACCTATCAATAAGGTCAAACTTCTCTATTTACATTGTTGTCATATATCATTTTACTTGCTTAATCATTTTAGTTAATTTTTTTATACATTTATAATTAATGGTAGAAATCATTTTATTTATTTAATATTCATAAATACCATGTATATTGAAGATCTACCTGTCTCATACTATTATATTTTTATTAGTTGCACACCTCTTGATATGTTCTCTTAATGGTTATTGCATTTCAAGCCCTTTTCATATCTTTTTTCTTGGTCTTAAGTTTACGTCAACTTTATTTCATCTTCCTTCTTTTCTATTGTGATCATTGAGTTATCTTCAAACTCTACATTGATTTCTAATATATTCTTTTAATTTTTTATTATCAAATTTGTGCATAAATATTGAATTGATATAATTTATCCATGTTAAGTCCAATATTTTTAATACCTTAATCTATTAGGGGGTAATACAAGAAACTTAACATTACTACAATTTCTTCTATTAATTCTTCCAATTATTTTTCTCCTATTTTATATTTAAGCACAATAATTTTATGAATATTCATAGCATGTTCCAAATCTCCCATTCGGCATCAGCTGAGGACTCTAGCAAAGGTTGTAGTGATTGCATTTACATCTACCGATTGGATTGTATTGAAGGAATCTGAAGCCTTTGAAATGAATATGTTTTTTGGGAATATCCTGCAAGCAGAGCATTCGGTGAGCTCATAGTGTTGTGGGGGACGTATTTTATGGAACAACTCACATCTCCCTGGTTCCACATTCTGCAGACATCTTCGAGGGCAGATGCAATGATATTTACATTTGACAAAATTCCAAAGTCTGAGCATGCTACCAAAGATTGAGGAATCTAGATTGAAGCCTACAAATCAAAATTCTGAAAAGTATCCAAATGATTTTCCACAAATCTGCTTCCTAGGTATCCTGCGAAAACATTTCTATGAAGCACTCTGTCAAAACAGTTAGCATCACCTTCCACATTTTGCAAATAGCAAACTTCTCTACAATAGGGCATTCTTTCGCATCTGCAAAACCTGCTTTCACAATAGAAGGAAATAGAGATGAGAACCGGTGAGGGAGAGCAACATCTAACAAAGTTATGTATGCAGGATGGTAACTTAACCCGTGAGCCGGTGGGTGAGAATAAGAGGTCAGTTTAAATTTGAATTTGTGCACATCCACCGAACGGCCCATTAATGGTGAACATGAAGACAGAGATGACCCACATCTAGGCCCACACCGGCCACTAAAGCGGTCAACTCTTCAAGTGTGCTGGTTAAGCTCAGCCGGACCAAAGAGTTAGAAAATTTCCTCTCCTCATCTGTAAGAATCCCAAGAGGTATTCCGCTCTTTCCAGACTAAGTGTCATGTGGCATTGATTTCATTGGGTAGGAAATTTGGTCTTCATAAAATATCTGCTCCATAGAACTGTCCATCTTGAAAGACAACAACAATTAAGTCTTCCACTTTCAGAGGACAGGCAACAAGCAGTATAGACTATTGAAAGTATACTCCGCAGTGGTGATCTTGCTCACACCATTTCTACTGATGCTAATGTACACACAGCATTGGTTGATGCCTTCTAAAGTACAAACTCTTTATAGCATATGTGGTCAAAAGCCTAGTTGCAATTCCAAGTATTGCACTGGTTTTTTAAAAAAATAGAAAAATAGCTCCTATGCATAATATTTTCCAGTCCCTCAACTTTAGTAACTCCGAAAAGCACTATAGATGTTGCATCATTCACAACACCCTCCCCCAAAAACTAAGCTGTATAGCAAGGGAGTTTTATCCTGACATAAAGCTTGTAGAGTACAAACTGTAACAATCGATAAGAAGATTGTTCCAAGTGCAAGATAGTTGCGTATTGGTAAGAAATCTTGATTCAAACTACATTAGATTTTCAATTGACTTCGGCTGTTGTTGAGGGAAGAATTGGCGTTGCAATGGAAATTTTTTGATTCTTTTCAAAAGGGTTTTGCTGAAATTGAGGAATTAGGAGAACATATCTGACGCAGTGCAAGGCAGGAGAATCCCCAAAGGAGATGTCCAAACCCCTAGCAAACAACCACACAACAAAAATACAACAACAAAGAAATAATAATGCAAGATTTGATACCAAATCACAACTTTTTATTCATAGATATAAGTGATTACATGCAATATGCTCAGTTGTAAGGCCTTCCGGGTTAGGGCCAACTACAAACAGAAATTAAAAAATTATTTTTGCAAGATCCAACAAGATCCACTTACAAACCCAATCCTGGCTAGTCCATATACTCAACTGGATAAGAACATCAAAAAGAATCCACACTTGTACCTCAGGTCAACCAAGCAATTCTCTGGTTCTCAAGCCACAACCCTAGCTCTTCAAAATTCGTATCTACACTTCATCCCTTTCTCCAAGATGGAATGAAAAATTGATCTCTCTAAAGACTCCACAAAACCCCTTACTTATACCCAACTAAGCCACTATTCGGCCCAATTCATTACAAAATAAATTAAATCCCTTACATTAAATATATGGCAAGCCACAAGTTAGCCACAACATACATCAAATACCAATACATAAATTAAATGAAAAAAGTTGGCTCATAAACAACTCGGCACCAATAGAACCAAAACCAAGCCGAGTGTCAGTAAAACCAAGTCGAGCACCAGAAAATCCCCAAGCATTGTTGAGCTCCCAGACCATGTCAAGTTCCTAGACCATGTCAAGCTCCACAAATCATGCCAAGTTCCTAGACCATGCTGAATTCCACAGACCATGCCAAGATCCCAGACCATGCCGAGTTCCCAGACCATGCCGAGTTCTCAAACCATACCGAGCTCCCAAACCATGTCGAGAACTAGTATCTGCCAAACTCCACAACTTTAAGCCAAAATCCCTCCAAACATGCAAGATTGTAAGCCAGCCTAGGATGCTCTTGCATCAATATCCTAAAGAAACAACAAGATATTTTAAACTTCAACTGACCCGATGATTCACTTTTCAACAAGTGGATGGCAGATCTTTCTCAAGAAAATCAGTTGATTTCTAAAGAAACAAATGAAGATGGTGCAGATCCAGATGAATTACAAATAATTGATGTGCCTACAAAACATAATAGAAGAAAAAGGAATAATTAATTGAAGCAACAGAGGTAGAGGTTCAAATTGGTGATTCAACAAGAGAGCAACCAACTGTAACTGTTGATTTGGCAATTCAATCAAATGATCTGGAGGGAGAGCCATGAGTTACAATTGGTTTTTAGATATCAGAACATGACTTACCACATGCAAATCAAATGGTCCCACAGTCAGAGGAACAAAAATTGCATCTAGACCAATCATCAAACAAAGCCCCTCAATTACATGAAGCTACAACATTAATTACCACACAATTAGAAGATTCATGATAGAAATGATATATTGCAATAAAGCAAGAAAACACAAAATTTTGTCTTATTATGACAACAACTTTTTGTTTGACCTTTTTTTAATCTTAAGGACAGCTATCTTTCTTCTCTAAGCCTGAAGCTTGTTGCATATCATGCTATATAATTGAGATCCCAAGACTAGAGAAAGGGTTTGAATTTTGTATAATTTGAGTCTTAGGATATTTTGGTAGTCAGTCCAATAGTCTTTGTGTGATTTTTTGATGTATTCATTATTGCATATCTGAGAGTAATTAGAACATGGAAGGATTAGGTGTTTAATCTTGAGTTATTTTGAACTTGATGCTAGTAATATATTATTTTCAAGGAAGATAAATACAAAAGGAAGGTCCTGCAAATATCTATGTCTCTAAATTTTTTCTCCTCATATATCTAATGATTTGAGAATAAATGAATAATGTTCTTTCATTTTAATGTAGCTTGGATGGGTTGTATGTCTATTCATTGATTGCTCTTAATTCAAAGAATTAAATAGATGCTTTCATTGAATTGATAGGTTTTCTAGGTGTGTGGGAGGATTTTCATAAGAAGAGAATTTAGAGTTAACTACTCAGAATTTCAATTCTAAGGCAATTGAATAGATCAAGTTTTATTGGTGTGAATTTTTGTGTACCAATAGATAAGGCACTGATCACTTCTTAGAATGCAAACTATTGAGCTCATGGGATTGCATAGAGCACAAATATAAATCAAATTACTCTCCATTTTATTGTATGAAGAGTTAAACTATTGTTCAACACTTGTTTGCAATAATCTCTTGTATGTCATTGTTATTTGCTCATTTCAAGGATTATTTAAGGGATATAAATGAAGAAGAAAGATAATGTTAATAACCATATAATGAAATCAAGAACCATAAACCAATTATATATCTATATATCCCTCAAATCCACTCGTCTTGGTTTTGCAAAACCTAAAGACTAGAGAATCCCTATGATTCTATCAAATCTAGATCTAGATCCGAAGTATCCTTAGTTGATTATAGGAGGTTGCTAACCCTAAGACCAAGTTAATTTTTAGAACTCAAGTATAAATTATTTTGTTTCTTGGTAGTTTTGAAACACCAATAGCCACAACAATGAATATTCTCTTCTTTGGAACCTTAACTTTAGTTGTGATCATGCAATCTTTTCAAATCTTGGACATGGACTTCAGATGTGATTTGCATCATTGATCTGAGATCAATTTTGGACTTCACCACCTTTGATCATGTTCTTCATCATTTCTGCATATTTCAATGCTCACTTTGCATCAAAATCAGCTGATCTTTCTTCTAGCTTGTTCTCACATTTTGCACAATGTACTTTAACCTCAGTCTTTGTGTTCTTCATTGCCATTTGTTTTGGATATGCTCATAATCTCTTCATTCTACTTGTATCATATCATAAATGGAACACTTCATTATAGAGTTAGGATTTCTTATGAATAGAACTCTCTCTCTCTCTCTCTCTCTCTCTCTCTCTCTCTCTCTCTCACACACACACACACACACACACACACACACACATCTAGGGAATGCATTAACTTACCCTTCCCATCCTAATCACCTAGCACAATTGAAAACATTTTCATTTCTCCTATATTCCCACCTAGGAAACTCAAAGGGAAAGATGAGAAGGAAAACCCTAATGACAACCTATACCAACACATGACATGAAAGACTAACTTAGCACTTGACCTAAATGTTCAAGAATGGAGGACTGAAAATGTGGCAACATATTCATGATTCCAATCATGCATTTAAAAAATCATTAAATCAAATAGAAATGGAGATTGAATTAATGCAATTGCCCTTCCTTAGTTATTAATAGATCATCAAAGTAATGCCTTTAAAGAAGTCATACAAAAAAATGATTTCCTACGGGATTTGCTACAAATATAAGAAATCCATATCAAAGAAAAGTGAATTTTGGCCAGGGATGAAAATGCATGATTGGCATACCTTCATCAAGCTAAGTCATAGTCTTTTTAATTTATGATATATTTGTGAAACTACATTCAATTTTCATTGTATTATGTTAGAAAAGAATGAAATGATCAGTTGACAATTATTGCAGTATGTGCTACCCATATCAATCCCAAACAACTTCAATAATAATGTCAAACCAGTGATATATGATCTTGGAAAATATATGAGGTAAGAAGTGATATTTTTTGAATATATAAAACAAGTGATATATTGTAAAGTCTTGTATTTATATGTTTCTTTGTCTTGAATCCCTCGTAGGTGGTTTTGATCTACAAAAATCCATAAACAAGATATTAAATATTCAAAAAAAACAAATTTTCTAGTAAAAAGTGAAATGAAAAAGTGTTTAGCTTCAACTTATTTCAATGCACAAGAACACTACCTCATACACCAAGTTGAGGAGATTGAATTGTGTGGACCTGTACAACCTAGGTCAATGTGGATGGTTGAGAGACACTTGAAATTTTTGAAGGGTTTGGTTCGAAAAAGAGCACGTCATGAGGATTCTATGATTGAGGGATATATGGTATACCAAATGATGGTGTACATTACTCAATATCTTCTTAATCTTGTAGAAAATAACCATATAGATTACATTTGGGATCTCGACTCCATTAAAAAAATTGAAGGGGAGTACTTTGTGGGGAATGGAAGATTTAGGAAAGTGAAAGATAATCAATTGTGAGATTTTATTGTAGTTAATTAATTATTAATCTTCAAAATAAATCTTTTGTAATTCATCTATTTACTTTTGTACATCTCCTAAAGAGTGGGATGCAATACATTACCTTATTGCAAACAATAAAAGATTGGATGACGGTATGGATTGAATGATGTCAACATTCTTGTCATAGATTAAAATGGGAATATGTGTCTTCATTGGTTAAACAAGCTCATTATAATAGAGATCCCAATGTTACACAAAAGGAAATAGATTTAGCATATAGCTTATGAGTTCTCTAGGTACTTATAAGTTTGTTAATCAACCATATGTTTTTGAGCTCATGATGCAATAATTTATACATGTTTGATATTATTGAAGGTGAAACACTACAAGGCTATGTTATGAAATGGTAATAAATTTTGTGTCAAATATTTTGATGACACAAAGAAAACTTGTGATTCTAGGATAAGTGTAGTCTTCTAGGTGACCAATATTTCATCTAGAAATCACTTATATCCTCACGAGTCTCAAAATTGATACTAAGGCATTTTGGTTGATTTAATTGACTATGACTTTAATTCTTTCAAATTAGTTCTCTTCATCATCAAATGGCATAGAATGTGACTCAATCAAAATGATCTTGATAGAACTATTATTGAGCATGAGAATGGATGTCCATTGATTAATAAAAGGTTGTTTGTGATAGTTAGTGATGAGCCCTATGTTTTTCCAAGCCAATGTGAGTAGATATTTTACTTAGAGGTTCCACATAAATCATATTGGTCATTTTTGTTAGAAATGATCCAAGAGGAAGGCTGATAAAGTATAATGTGATGGAAGAAGAATATACCAAGGAAGAGGAAGATGTGGATCATGATCAAGAGTTAGTCAATAATGCTCCTAATGCAAATTATGTTTCTACTAATCATGATGATGATGATGATGATGATAATGGTGCAGGAGCACCTAGGGGTAAAGGTGAAACCTTAACTCATTTTTGGTTTGTAGATGGTTAAACCAAACATGAGGAAATAAGGACTAGGAATAAAGTCCCAAGGTAAGTTTATGAGGTTTGAATAGGTAGGATTTGGAATGTGAGTCAATTTTTGTCAATTAGGTCCTGATAAGAAAAAGTTGCTTAGAAATTTCTCAATGAGAAAAAATGTGGGAAAAGCCTAAAAAGGGGGAAAATGTGTTCAAAAGTGGTCCTTAAGTGTTTTAGGTCCATTCTAGGAAGGTTGAAAAAAAACTTGTTAATTTTGAAGGCTCAACTTGCAAAATTGCAAAACTTGTCAAAAATATGCTCACTGACAACTTTGCAATTTTTTCAAGATTGCATAGTAACTTTTTGCATAGTTTTGAAGAATGAACTACATGGGTAGTTATGGGTCAAACCATAGGGTAAGATGGTTAGGGGATTCTATAAGAAGACCTTCCAACTTGTTGCCGAGGGTTGGACACTTCATTGTATGGACAAAATATTTTGAAGGAGAGTACTGTGTGACAAAAAACATGGTTTGAAAGATTGAATCAAGAAGTTGGATTGAATAACTTACTCTTTTGGATGGAATAGTGTTATAGGACCATGTATTTATTCTGTGCATACTTTCTTTGGTTTTGAGTATTGAACCGCCTCACAATAGGTGTTTCATAGTCATGCGCTAGGCCTGGCTTAGGAATAATATATTCAAGCTAAGGACTACTTTTCCCCTACCATGAGGTGCATTTAGATTGTCAACCCAAGGATGTATACTTAAAATGGTTGGCACAGTATGTGCACTAGGTACTTTGATAAGTCATTATGCTTGTGTTGCAGGAAAGTAAAAATGCAAAGGAAGGAAACTACACTAATGATGTGGAAAGAAAAATACTGAATCTATGAATGTTGAAAACACAATGACAAGATAACAGAGATTCCATCTTGACTCATCCACTAGACTGTTCTCGCAGATGTTGCAGGAACGTTCATGAAGTGTGATGCTACAGGAAGGAATTAACTAGCTATGTCTTACTTAAAATACTGCTAATGCTAGTAAAATGAATCTATTCTATCCTAATCTAATCCACCTTCCAAGTGGGCCCCCTTGGTTGGCTTCTCTAATCTACCAACGCAGGATAAAAGCTAAAGAGAACTAATTCATTTCATTAATCAGTCATTACATGATTCAGAATTGTAAAATAAAACTGCAACAAATTGTGAATCAGTGTTATCTCTTACTCGATAAAACTTATCAAAAACCAAAACTAAAAACTTCACACACAAGAGTCGATGCCGACATATATAGGGAATCTACTCTTTATTACATAATAGAAAAGTAACTATCCTAAGTTAAGTCCACAAGAGAGAATATAGGAGAACAACTGAAAGCGAAAAGGAAGGATAAGATAATTGAGGAGGGAGCAATGAAGTCTCAGCATCCACTTGTTACAGAATCAGAAGCATCTAAATATATGTGAAAAGGTAGGTTCCAATCAGGGCCTTGTAAAATTGGGGTTGTGGTCAAAAGTTTCTTAAGCTGCAAGAAAGCTTTATCACACTCAGTTGTCCAATCGAATTCAGCTTCTTTGGTGAGAAACTTGTACAAGGGACTGGCTATTTTACTTAAGTCTTTTATAAAATGCCTGTAATATCCAGCATGTCCCAGAAAAGATCTGATATCTTTTAATTTAGTGGGTATGGGTAATGTTTGAATTACCTCAATTTTAGTTGGGTCTACTTGTATACCTACAGTAGATATGAAATGACCGAGTACCACACCCTCTTGCATGAGCATGAAACACTTTTCACTATTTAGTGCCAAATTATGTTCTTGACATCTTACCAAAACTTTTTCAAGATTTATCATTGCTTCTTCAAAAGTAACTCCAAATGTTGTAAAGTTATCCATATAGATTTCCATACAATCATGTGATATATCAGCAAAAATACTAATTACAGCCTGTTGAAACATTGCAGGAGCGTTACAAAGACCAAATGGTAAAATAGAGTATGCAAAAGTACCCCATGGACAGGTAAATGTAGTTTTGTCTTGGTCTTCAGGAGCAATATTGATTTGATTATAGCCACTGTATCCATCTAAAAAGGAGAAGTACTTCTTTCCAGCTAGTGTATCCAAAACTTGATCTATGAAGGGTAAAGGAAAATGATCCTTTTTAGTAGCCTTATTCAACTCCCTATAATCTACACAAATTCTCCATTTTCCTCCTTTCTTAGGTACTATAACCAACGGTGATACCCATTTACTATCAGATATAGGATAGATAAAGCCAGCATCAAGCAGTTTCTGCAATTCTGTTTTGACTATTTCTCTGAGGCTTGGATTTATCCTCCTCTGAGGTTGACGAAGTGGTAGACAACCTTCATTAATGTATATCTTATGGGTACACAGTGTAGGGCTTAATCCTTTCATATCACCATAATCCCAAGAAAAAGTCTTCTCATGCTTCTGAAGCAATTCTTTTGATTGTTCCATCTGTACAGATGTCAATTTGGGGTTAACATGCAGTTTATGGCCTTTCCTTAGTTCAACAGGAATAGTGGATTCTACCATAGCAATTTCAGAGACTAGGCTTCCTTCTAATTCATAGGGAAGTAGTGAACAAATATTTTTAGGTTCCTTAAGTAAAGTACAACTTGTATCACACTCCTCATATGTAATCAATTCTAATACAGATTTTTTAGACACATCTTTTCCTACCACACAAGTGTTGGTAAGGATGCTCTGGATTACTGAATCTTCTTCTTGCAACTTTAGAAAAGATTGCCTATGTAACATCATAAGTTGTACTATGGAATTTATCTCTTCTTCTTCATCTCCTAATTCTGGCCAAAAAGATGTACTCAAATCTGGTAATGGTTGTGCAGGAGGATATAGATCAAATTGCTTGGTTGCTTGGCCATTTGATATGGTCATATTCCTTGATCTGTAATTTATGTTTGCATCAGCTGTGGCCAACCATGGTCTACCTAGAATGAAAAGATAGCCAGATAGGTTTACTTTAGGGGACAAAATCATGAAGTCCGTAGGATATTCTAGGGAATCTAAGGTCACAACAATATTTTCTATCATTCCATCAGGAATGACAGTGGAACTATCTGCAAGTTGCAGAATAGTTGGTGTGGGCCTTAATCCTTCTATTTGTAACTTCTTCATGGTTTCTTTAGTCATCACATTTATAGCAGCTCCCAAATATATTAAGTCATTTTTAACAAATTGACCATTTATGCTAACACTTACTACTGGACTCCCTGGGTCAAAATATTTTGGTGAAATCACACTTCCTAACATGATATTAGCTAAGTGTCCAACAACATGAACTGTGGTAGGATCCTTCTTCTTCCTTCCAAGTTTCTTTAGACAAGCTTCCCTTATAGCTTTTCCATAAGTAGGAATGTCCTTAATAGCTTGAAACAAAGGTATTTGGACATGCATATTCTTCAACTGATTAACAATGTCAAAGGGTTGTTCCTTGCTTTGTTCAGGTTCCTTTTGTATTAGTTGGTCTAGAAAAGGAGGCTTTACTGCTGGTTGAACTGGTATTGGTATGGTAACATTAGTTGGGTCAATAGGTTCATCAACCAAAGGTTTTGATGCTGCAGGAGAGTCTGATACTTCAGTTATAAGAGGTGGCTTTGGTGCTAGTAAGGTCGTTCCAGATCTCAAATGTATATCTGCGACATCTAGGGCATAAGCAGGGTACTGCTGGGTATCAGCACTATACATAGGCTGCTGTAGTTGACTATTTAGATTTGGATGAGGTTGTGCAGGTAGCTGTGTTTGTTTTTGAGGTCCACTATTTGCAGGTGGTGGCATTAAAGCAGGTTGTTGAGCTGGAGGGGGTAATTGTGGAGCACTAGTATTTTGGTTAGGCCATTTTTGAGATCCCTTCCATTGGTTTGGAGATGGCCAATTCCATTGGTTTGGAGATTGCCAATTCCCTTGGGGTGGTTGCCATTGGTTCTGTTGGTTCTGGGGCCATTAGTTATTCTGCTGGTTAGGCCAAGGTTGTTGGGAATTTTGAGACCATTGAGACTGTTGTGGGTTATTTTGCCCAGTATTATTCTAATTGGGTTGGTTTTGTGGAGGACCTTGGGTATTGCGGTTTTGCCATTGATTACCATATGAATTTGAATTTTGCAAGGGGTCTTGAGGCATACCTTAACGTTGAGCCCATGGTCGGCATTGAGCAACAAAGAATACTTGCTCATCATCCCCATCTATCTTTACATATCCAATTGGAAGATGTTGGTTCTCCATGCTTGCAACCAATTTACAATGGCAATCTTTCTTTTGCTTTCGACAATGAGGACAGTACTCAGCTAGTTGTAACTCAGCCTCTGCTTGCTTCTTCTTTGCAGTCATTGTATCCAACTATGTAGCGACATCATGAATGATGTCTTGTTTGAAATCTAACAACAAATTGGATATTTCAAGTTTTGAAATGCCTTGACTAATTCCTTTTGTAACCATAGAATGGGGTCCTCGACCTTTCTTCATGGTTGACCTTGAGTAGTTCTAACATATCTTTTTGAGGTTATCCCATTGAGCTTGATATACCTCTCCACCGGCCATCAGGTCCAACTTCCAAACAGTCTTCATTCACTCCTCTTAGAAAGACTAGTTTTTGGGAATCTTCAGACAATGTGTGCTGAGGATTCTTTTGTAGTGTATATAAAAATCAAGAAACATAGTCTTCTTATGTCTCTTCCTCCTTCTGTGATATCCTAAAGATATCATCTCCTCTTGTGCCAGATGCTTTGCAATATTCTTTATATTTTTCCAAAAACAAGGCTTGCATTTCATCCCAATTCGCTTGGCTCCTAAGCCCATGAACCATCGTAAAGCTGATTCTTTCAATGTGGCTGGAAATAATTTAAGCTTATGGGCATCAGTGTTGTAGTCAAAACTACGACAAAGGATGTTGAACTCAAACAAGAAGGTATCAGGGTCTTCAGTTGCAAGGCCATAGAACTTCGAAAGAGCAGTGGGAGGTATATTCTTGAGATTGGCATTGGTTATGAGACTTGGAAGTGGAAATGGAAAAGTAGGTTGTGCCATGACTGGTGGGACTGGATTATGAGGCTGCTGCTGAAAAGGAATGTTAGGCACTGGATGATTAACAACTGGTGGATTTGAGGTAGTGTTATCAAGAAGACTGGTCAATACTTCAGTGAAAGGTTGGAGACTAGATATATCTAGGGATTCAGCTCTTGATGATGATACTATGGGGAAAATAGGACTTGCATCTTCAAAGGGCAACTCAACTTCTTCTTCAACTTCTTCATTCAAATTAATAGATCCTTGTGGAAGAAATCTACCATATTCATCTCATCGTCTTCCTCTTTGATGCATGCAACTAAAATTTTCACACTGGTAAAAAGAACTTAATCTAAAAACTATGACTCAAAAATGCTCCTAGCTTGACACCATCCCTGGTAACGGTGCCAAAAATGAACCGCCTCACAATAGGTGTTCCATAGTCATGCGCTGGGACTGACTTAGGAATAATCTATTCAAGTTAAGGACTACTTTCCCCCTACCATGAGGTGCATTTATATTGTCAACCCAAGGACGTATACCTGAAATGGTCAGCACAGTATGTGCACTAGGTACTTTGATGAGTCATTATGCTTGTGCTGCAGGAAAGTAAAAATGCAAAGGAAGGAAACTACACTACTGCTGTGGAAAGGAAAATACTGAATCTATGAATGTTGAAAACACAATGACAAGATAACAGAGATTCCATCTTGACTCATTCACTAGACTGTTCTTGCAGATGCTGCAGGAACGTTCACGAAGTGTGATGCTACAGGAAGGAATTAACTAGCTATGTCTTACTTAAAATATTGCTAATGCTAGTAAAATGAATCTATTCTATCCTAATCTAATCCACCTTCCAAGTGGTCCCCCTTGGTTGGCTTCTCTAATCTACCAATGCATGATAGAAGCTAAAGAGAACTAATTCATTTCATTGATAAGTCATTACATGATTCAGAATTGTAAAACACAACTACAACAAACTGTGAATTAGTGTTCTCTCTTACTTGATAAAACTTATCAAAAACCAAAACTAAAAACTTCACACACAAGAGTCGATCTTGACATATATAGGGAATCTACTCTTTATTACATAACAGAAAAGTAACTATCCTAAGTTAAGTCCGTAGGAGAGAATATAGGAGAACAACTGAAAGCGAAAAGGAAGGATAACAGAATTGAGGAGGGAGCAATGAAGTCTCAGCATCCGCTTGTTACAACATAAATTTAAAGAAGGTAATGGCTCGTAAAAGCTCCTCCTTATTTTCTACCATGTTTCCTGGAGTGGTTATAACTTCCTTTTTGTGGTTGTTCCTTGATGCTCATTTCTCCTTAAATGCTGTCGGCAACCAACTTCTAGATTCTTTCGCTCATCCTTTCATCCTTATCATCAGGTTAGTTATGATATGAGACATATTTGCAAATAAACATCCATCAAACTAAATTCAAGCATAAGAATGCACATTTGGATATTTATATGAAATACTGCATATTAGATATAATTTAGGCAAAAGATGATATAGTTTTTCTACCCCATAAATCATCAAAGGTTTATCAAACATAGGCTTATAAGTGTTAAAAAAAGGATAAACGGAGTATCACAAAGTATCTTGAACATAACAAAATAAAGGCATTTTTTAGACTCATCAAGTACTCATGTGTTAGGCTTAATAAAATTAGTTAAAAATTGTGTTACTGTTGTCCAGTTTTGAGTTGCCAGCATTAAAATGGCTATGGCTTGAAATTCCTTGGTCAAAACACCATGGCTCTTGGAAATCAAGAAATAGCCCCTGTATACTATGTAAATAATGGTATTTGGGTCTATGCAAGTCAATAAGTTAATTTTTCAAGTGAGTCCTAGGCAAGAACTTGGCAAGTTACAATAAAAGCTTGAATTGAAATTTGGTGTGACTAGTGGATTGAGAAATGCCAATCTTGCTTGGGAAATGAAAGAGTAGGATTTAAAGGGTTCATAACTAAGAGGAGGAGGTTGGAAGTGGAGTATGAAACCATTGGTGAAAGAATCATTGTCATTGCCTTTAAAACCCTTGAAATAAGGGTTTTTTGTAGTCGTATTGTACGGTTATCATAAGAGCCTAAGACCTAAAAATTCTTCAAGTTTAGGTCAATAGGAATAAAATTCCTAAAGAAACCAAGTGGCCTTTTTCAGATCTTTTTGGAGTTATAGTTTTTTTCTTTTTTTTAGGAGGACTAATAGGGGCTCTTAGGCCTACAAGGGAAAATAGGGCAATTTGGAGTTGTGGGTGTGTGAAACTCAAAAGAATGATGTAGAAGTGTATGAAATGTGTCAAGAACCTCATAAGAGTGGTTCAAAATTTATTTTGGCCTTCTAGGTGCACTTGGTGAAGTTTTGGCACTCTAGGTCAAATGGTGCATAGTTGGTGAACTAAAGGTAGAGGATGGAAACTTCAATTAATAGGTGAGTTTGTTGGTGAAAAGGGATTGGGAAGGATTCCTCCATGTTGGGGTTTGGGATAGTAACCCTAAGTAGGCTAGGAGTAGCCTTGGAAGAGAAAGAAATATCTGAATTGAAGAAGATCCCCATCAAAGTGGTATCAGAGACATAATATTGTGGCTTCTGGTGGTATGTTGTATTCCATTGAGTCAAGTGGATCTTCAAGGATGGTTACCAATGCAGAGTTAGAAAAGGTAGTAGATGAGAAAAATAAGCTCACAGAAGAGAAGACCAGGCTTCTTAATGAGGCCATAAAGGAGATGAAAGACAAACTAAAGGAGATAGAAGATATAGAGCAAGCTAAGGAAGATGAAGACTTTAGCAAGGGTAAAGAGAAGGTGAGTTTGGAGGATGAAATATCTGGACCAGATACTCCACTTGGTGAACAAGAACCATTCCTCAAATCCCTAAAGGTATTTGGAGGAGCGAACCTAGAAAATGTCTCACTATTTCATGGCAAGATGAATGTAGAGGTGGTCCTAGAATGGATTGAGTGTATTGAAAACTACTTTGAGTGTGAGGGAAAACAAAGGCCCAAAAAGTGAGGTTTGCAAAATATAGATTGAAAGGTCAAGCCTTGACATGGTGGAAGTTTGTGCAAGAGGAAAGAGAGAGTAAAGGGAAGAAACCTATAGCTAATTAGAAGGCTATGGTGGAAAAGATGAAATAAAACTATTTGCCAACAAAATATGAGAGTTAGATTCATAAGAAGAGGCAAAATCTAAAATAGGAAGATCTTGATATGGCTACCTATACATAGGAGTTTCAGAAGCTGGCTCTAAGGTCAAGGATATATTAGGTAGAGAGCATCAAGGTGGAAAAGTATCTAAATATCTTTAAGTGGTCTATTCAAGAAGAGATGAATTTTTTTAGTCTCGCCACATTGTAGAGCTAATTTTTAGATGGATAGGAAAGTGGAAGATAAAAAAAGGAAGAAATGGGACTCAAATTCCAAAACCTGAGGCAAAGGTAAAGACTTCAGAGGTGGCTCAAGAGGAGGCTCTAGTGGAAAGAATAATGAGCAGAGAGGCTATGGGGATTCCAAATGGAATGAGCAAGCTAATGAGACTAGTAAAAGGGGAGGCTCTATTAGGGTAAGAGGATCCAACAGTGGAGGTAGAGGCAGTTATGGGAACAACAATAGAGGCTCACACTTCAATAGTATGAAATGCTATAATTGTGGCAAGTTTAGGCATCTTGCCTATAGATGAAGAGAGAAGTAATCATCATCCTATGGAGAGAATAAAATAACATACATCCAAGAGGAAGATAATTAGAAGGTAGGTGAAGTCAACCTTTACATAGAGAAAGGTGAAAATCTCATTCTAAGGGGAGTCTTGGTTAAGGAACCTATAAAGGAGGAACCCAAGTAGACAAAAGCACTATTTAGGACTACTTGCAAAATACTAGGCAAGGTATGCAAAGTAATCATAGACTTAGGGTCTACTGACAATGTAATGTCAGAGGAAGCCATACACAAACTTGGATTAACAAAGATACCCGTGTGTGTCCTTATCGAGTGACTTGGTTGAACAAAGGGAAGAACATCCTAGTAAATGAACAAGTATGGGTAGACATCACCATTGGTAAGTATCAAGACAAGATACTATTTGATGTGCTTCCCATGGATGCTTACCAACTATTGTTAGGAAGGCCTTGGTAGTTTGAAAGGGAGACAGTACATCATGGGAAGGAAAGTATATATTATTTCAAGAAGGATGGGGTCACCTATAGGATACAATCCATAGTGGAGAAAGAAAAGGTAGAGAAGGCTACTGGGAAAATATTGTTAATGAGTGGGAAAGAGTTCCTCAAGAACTTGAAGGAAGGTGAAGGATTAGGGTATGCCATCATGGTGAAGCCCAAGGAGGAGAATTTTTCATCTCAAACACCTAGACCTACAAAGGTACACAACTTATTGGATCAGTTCAAGGATATAATTTCTAATGGAGCACCACCAAAAATACCTCCTAAGAGAGGTATAAGTCATCAGATTGACTTCATACCAAGAGCATCATTTCCAAACAAAGATCAAGGGTTGATTAGAAAGAGCATCAGTCCATGTGTCATACCAGTTTTCCTAGCACCTAAAAATGAGGTAAGTGGAAAATGTGAACTGATTCTAGGGAAATAAATAGAATCACAATTAGGTATAGACTTCCTATTCCTAGGATAGAGAATCTAATGGACTGTCTAGGTGGGGCTAGGTACTTTTGCAAAATTGATCTCAAAAGGAATATTATCATATTAGGATGAAAGAGGGTGATGAGTGGAAGTATACATTTAAGACTACCAAGGGTCTCTATGAGTGGTTGGTAATACCAATTGGCCTTACCAATGCACCAAGTACCTTCATGAGAGTCATGAATGAGGTTTTGAAAGAATATGTAGCAGTATTTGTGGTTTTGTACCTAGATGACATCCTCATCTTCAGAAAGACAAAGGAGGAGCATATGAAATTCCTAGAAATGGTGTTAACTCCAAGAGCAAAAGTTGATAGTAAACCTAGAAAAAAGTTAGTTCATGTAGGAGGAGCTAGTGTATTTTGGGTTTGTAGTGCTCTATGCACTTGTCTAAGCCCTAAAGAAGTGGCACCATTACCTATTCCCTAAGTTGTTTTTGTTTTTCATAGACAACCAAGCCTTGAGCTTTATCAACTCACATGAGATGCTAAGTTTGAGGCACATAAAATGAATAGAGTTTTTGCAATCCTAAATTTTCACTATTAAATACAAAAAGGTCACAAACAACAAGGTGGCAGATATTGTAAGTAGGAGGTTGCAAAAAATACAATAGGTCAAGTTGCATAGGGGGAGAATGGTGTAGAAGCACCTAGGGGTAAAGGTGAAACCCTAACTCATTTTTGGTTTTTAGATGGTCTAAGAAACCATTGAGGAAGTAAGGACTAGGAATAAAGTCCCAAGGTAAGTTTAGGAGGTTTAAATAGGTAGGATTTGGAATATGAGTCAAATTTTGTGAATTAGGCCCTGATAGGCAAAAGTTTCTTAGAAATTTCTCAATGAGGGAAAATATTTTAAAAGGCCCAAAAAGGGGAAAAACGTGTTCAAAATTTTTCCTTAAGTGTTTTAGGTCCATTCTAGGAAGGTTGAAAATAAACTGGTCAGGTTTGAAGGCTCAATTTGCAAAATTGGAAAAGTTGTCCAAAAGTTGCTCATTGACAACTTCATAAATTTTGTAAGATTGCATAGCAACTTTTTGCATAGTTTGAAAGAATGAAATACATGGGTAGTTATGGGTCAAACCATAGGGTAAGGTGTTTAGGGGAGTCTATAAGAAGACCTTTCATCACACAGAGATAATATAATTTGTAAGTATAAATTTTTGCATACTTAGTTTGGTATGAATAGTTTCGATTGAATTCGTCTAAGGAGAGTGAGTCTACTCATGATGATAATGGATCCACATATTAGGTCTTTAGAGGAGAGAGACTTACAAAATATTAGATGTTGTTTATGGATATGGGATGATTCGTTTGTGTGAATGACTGATTGGGAAAGTTTATTTCCACCCTCTTCCACATCCAACTCTCCACAATCAATCAAAACAAATGGGGAATGATTAATATTGTGTTTTCTTTTCTTTTTGGTTTATAATCCATAATCCACAATCCACAAGATCTCTATGTAATCATACATACATACATGCATACATAAACATACCTTTATACATACATACATATATATACATAAATACATGAAAACAACAATGCACTTTCTAAGAGTTTATAATTATTCAAAAAAATTAACATTTTACAAGAAAATGCATTTGAAGAACTATTAGCTCATAAGCAATAACATGGTGTTGAAACAGTACAAAAAGTGCTTGACATGAGACGTCCGCAAGAGAGGGTGTTGACCAATCTTTAAAACTTGAATGCAAAAATGAAAGCTATCAATGATCAAACACCTATGCCAAAGTTACAAAAAAATATGAAGATAATATTAGATAAGGTAGAGGTGGATATTCAACAGTCTGATAATCAAAATTTAAGGCATGAGAGTGAAGGAGAATGAGTGGCTTTAGAAAGAGAATGACAAGGAGCGACTTTAGAAAGAGATAAGCAATTCAGGTGAACGTGTTGAGTGCTAGTTTGTGGAAGAAGGGGTATGAATTCCCCATGAAAATTGGAGCCTATAGTTGTGAGTCTTGATCAGATGCTAAAAACATGCTTAAGGCATTCAAGAACAAGTATAAGTTTGAGGAGTATGAAGTGTTGAGGCCTATGTTTGACCTAAATGGGTATGCTAGAGATGTGCTTCAAATTGGAAGTGTAATCAAGCATGTTGCTACTATGGAGGATTATTGGGCAAATTGTAAAGATGAGTTGGAGAGCCAAGATTAGGCTTTTGCTAGATTTACAGTGGATAAAGTAAAGACATATGGCATTGACTTGGATGTGGAAGGGCTAGAAGATGATGGGGAAAATATGTATAGTAATACATATTTAACTAAACTAAGGAATACACCTATTAGTTCTAAACCTTATGTGGATATAGAGGAAGATTTTGATGTTATGATGGCTTGAATCATCAAGAGGACTGGGAAATGGGTTGAGTGGACAGAAAAAAAGGGCCGGAGTAAGAGTAAGACTACTCAAGCTTCTCCAGCCATTGCTACTCCTACTTCTTCTTAGAGTGTAACACCCACTGTTACAACTACAACTGCTCAAGGACCTACTCAATCTATAGGAGGAGGTTATCAACCCCCAGAGAAGAACATTTCAAGAACTCCAACATAGTTATTGGAGCCCAAGCTAGTACCGAAGAAAAGAAGATGGAAGAATCGAAGGATGGTGTTATTGCTCCAGTCTCATTGCCTCACACCACTCCAATTCCATCTCCTCACATTACTCCAATTCCATCCCCTTATCATAGCCCTATTCCATTTCCAAGTACTCCTCTTTTAAGGCCAACTAGTTCCCCCATTCAGATAGTGGAGATTGGGGATGAAAATAGTAGTAGCAGCAAGTCTACTGAATCTGATGAAGCTATGAAGAAAACTCAAGAGGAAGAGAAAGCCCCAATTTCATCTAGGCTTCTTTTTCAAGATCCAAAGTATCTTTTCTTTAAAACTATAGTAGCAATGACTCCATTGAAGAAGAAGATGTTTATCATAGAGTCACTTGGGAAAGCTTCTAAGGTGATTGGTACAAAGTCTTGGTTAGAAGACACCTTAGAAAGAAAGAAGAAAAGAAAAGGTGAGAGTGTACCTGCAAAGGACATTGTGTCTCAAGTGGTTCACTCTGGGACTGCAATGATGAAAGCTAAGAAGGAGAAGACCCTATCGATACTTGGACAAGATCCAAAAATAGGGCACTTGACCATGGAGATAGCGAAGTTGAATAAAGTGGGAAGAATTGATATAATGTCACCTGATGACTTCACTCTACACTCAATTGATCTTGGAGAAGATAGACATAATACAAAAGTGGGCTTGTGGAGATCAAGTAATGAGGTGATAGAAGAATAATTGGAAAGCCTAAAATTTTCAAAAACTAAGATGAAGGCCAAGATAGAAGAATTGAATAGGTTTATCAAGCAATTGGTTGTTCCATTAGCAACCATCATTGGTGTACCTGCTACCATAATAGAAGTATAGGCTTTTATGTTGCAACTCTAGAAAAATAGGCATTTTGGCCAAATTTGAAAGGAATGGATTGAGAAACTCAATTCAGATGGAATTTCTCTAGTTGATCAAATTGGAAATGTTATCCTTCGATTAGAAATTGAGAAAGATAATATCATATCTAATTGCAACACTTTGGCTGTAGAGAAGGCAAGATGTGATGAATGCATTTCCCTACTAAAAATGACCATCTAAATGAAGGCAAAAGAGGTGGTTGAAGCAAAGATTTTGAAGAAAGGGATTGAGCCTCTATTTGAATTGCTTCAAAGTATGCAATTTAAGCTGGAGATAATTCAAGAAGCTAAAGAAGGACTCAAAGAAATAGAGGAAAAAGTGAAGAAGACTCAAGATAGGGCATTCAAACTCATGCGAGGATTACACATTGATTCACAAACTAGTGGGCAAGGGAGAGCTCTTATTGGAGTAGAAGTAATGAAGAAAAAATTCTTCACATACTTGATTAATCTGTCTGGAATGACTTCAAGCAGTCAAAACAGAGTGGTAGAGTTACAACCACTTGGTGGATGTGTACAAATGGCTATGGAAGAATTACCAAATCAGTTAAATGCTATGAAGGAACTAGCTCAAGAGCATTCAAAGTGGCTCTTGAGATTCACTAATGTACACATGCCTAGTCATGAGGAACTAGTTCAAGTTATAGTTGCTACCAAGGCATATAGGGCAAAAGCTAAAAAGGGGAAGAAGTCCAAGTGATTCAAATGATGCCTCCTTTTCACTTTATTTTGCAATTTCTATCAATTTTTTAAATTTTGTAATGTGACAAATTGGCATATTTCCATTTGTCCTTCTTAGATGAACTAATTTAGTTTCTATTGTAACGGTCATCTCTTAAACCCTATATGTACGAAGTTGAATGATGAATAGAAGGTCAAAAAAAAATTTGTGTGAAGTACTTTTTGTTGCAGAGACAATTAAATGGTATTTTATGTCAATCATTTTCTATTCCAGTATGTATTGTGTTTAGTTCATGTTTCCTTTTCATTTTACAGAGAACTAAGGAAGAACAGAGCTTCACTTCTCCTATTTTCAAGATCATGAATGAATGTGATAAGTATTTGTACAATTTATTTGATGAAAATATTTTGTTAGTATTCCCGATTTATTAGTTATAATTTAGATTTGAATTTGGCTTAGTTTAACATCAGTTGATTATGTGAATGGATTTATGGATTCATAAGATGTGTGGGTACATGAATCTATTTCAATATTGAGAGGTTTTTGTCTGCCTGAGTTGGATTTTATTTAGGTCTAACTTGGTTATTCCTCTACTATTCTCGGGTTAAGAACATACCCCAAAGTAGTTTAGGAAGAAAACAAAATTCACTGCAAATTTATTTCAAGGACCTGTAACTACCAATTTGAAGGAAAGCTAAATTATCCAAAAAGAGCTTTCCAACTGTTTGTGATCAGATACTGTTCTTAATTGGGCAATAAAGAGTAATAATCTAAAAGAACAATCTATTTACCAACACTCTACAATGTCACAAATTTCTTCCTTTGAAGCATGAAATTGAGGCTTAGTTCTCCTCATTATCTCCTTTTGGATCCATCTAGGGATGTGTCCTACTGAGGACCTGACTCTCGATGATGAAGGGGTATGTTCTACAACCTCCTTCCCTTTTTCACTCTTGTTGGGAGTTGTATCCTACTATAAGGGTTTCCCTTCTATAGCCTTTAGTTTTAGTAGACCCTATAGCTTGAACCTCAGTGTCTTGGGAAAGTGATTGAGAATGTTCTACCATTTTTCTTTCTAACACTTCACCGGTCACCATTTTTTTCAGCCTCTTTTCTTTTGATGGTTCCTTCTAAACTTGCTCTTCTTCTAAACTCTAAGCTGGAGGGGTCACCGAGCCCTATTCTACCATTGTAGCTTGTGGTGGAGATGGAGGAGCAAGATTAGGACCCTATGTATCTGGCAGCATCTATGTCTAGCCTTCTTGTTGAGGTTCACATGTAGGGGTATCCACTATCTTATCTCCAATCAACATCATTCCCAAAAACATGAAGTCAAAATCTGACATTGTGAAAACATCACCACCCTCTTCACTTTTCTCATCCATCCACTTTTGTACTTCATCTTCCAAAGAAGAAAGCTCTAAAGGTTCTATTTGAAGGGATGGCGGGGTACCCGTGGCACTCTTTCTCCTTTGCAACTCTGTGGCTCTAGCTAACTGAGTTCTTCCCTGCAGGGGCATTTGTTCCTCTTCCCCTTTTGATTCTTCTTTTTCTTCCTCTTCATCTCTCTCTAGAATAATTTTGAGAATAGATGGATTAGGCACTAATCTTCTACTAATCCTTTTCTTTTTCTTTATCTAAATCTTAATCCTTTTCTTCTATTTCTTGGAGGTAGAAGGAGGAGTTGGCTCATCTTGAACATGAGGAATGGAAGCTTTATGAATCTCTCCCTCTTCTGGCTAGCTAGACTTAATGGGAGGCAACTGTGGTTCATCTTGGACTTGGGTAGCTCCAATATCTTGAGACCCTTGTGGATTCTGTTCCTACTGCTGGGGAAGCACATGTTCTACAGCTTTTTTTACCTGAATCCTCTGAGGGGAGGTCCTCTTCTTGTGGTTCTTTCCCTTCCTTTCAAGAGGGTGATAATATCAAACCGTGCAATCAATCTGATACACTACTTTTGGCCTAATAAGAGACTGAGCTGTGAAGGTAGGAATTGTTACTTTCTTCCATCTACCTCTTTTTGGGTGAGCATGTGCATGGAAGATCACTATGTCAAGAATTGGATCAAGTGGAAAAGGTTTCTTGACCCAATCCTTTGTCATTCTAATGACATGCCTCACTTGATGATTAACATCATCTCCTTCTTCCCTATCAACTTCTGCATTCAGAATAGGTATTTCACTAATTTTATTTGCATTGAATAGGGGATCCAATAACTCCTTCGAATCCTGTTGCTTTATCTCCTCTGGGATATTCAACTGGAGAGCCTTTTCTTCTAGATACAAAGTCATCCTACAGTAGTCCTTGATGTGGACATCATAGTCACTTAGTGTGGTGGCCCAATCTAGTGGTAACCTTGCATGTCTGATGGTGTCAATGAAGTTGACCGTGAATGTAGTGAGATGACCCGCTACAGGTAAGCCCATGACTCTTCTTAGGAGAATGATAGAGTATCTAATGTCATCCTTCATGTATCCTCAAGTCATATCCACCTTGTTGGTTATCCTTCCTCGAGGAGGCTACTCAATGAGGTACGAGGATTGTATAATGTCAATAGCCTCTTGTTGATGCTCCCTATACCATCTCTCAACCACTTCATAGGAATGTCGGATGAACTAGTATGCTCTTGGTAGGTGGAAAACCCTCTTAATGTTGTCAGGTCACAAATCCAATACCACTTCCCCTGTGATGCTCTTGAACACCCTCTCATCAAGAAAAAAATGATGTGATAGGGCCATGATTAATTTAGTTAGTTGTACTAACACGGGATGTGATGTTGTACTCACTAATCTTGAATGGATCAATGCAGATACCAAGGCTAACCTCTCTATTGGCTTGTTGCAAATTCTTAAGAAATCTCCTAGATCCGTGTGTTCAAGGTCGGTATCTTTGATCTCAACATAGTCATCGTGGAATCTTGGTTTTGAAGGTATACCTTAGAACTTGACACTAATACATTAGGGGTCAATTTGTGACATCAATTTGTGACGATAAGAAAATGTAACGTGTTTTAGGCTTCTTCTTTTTTCAATTTTAGCCCGATGTCATCACAATTGCAATGAAAAATGTTGCAATTGCGACACCATCGGGATATAAGAGAAAAAAAACTAAAAAACCTCATTTGAAATAAAATGACACAGGGTTCTTCAAAAAGGAAAGGCATGTGGGAGACTTTAGTAGCATTGAGAGGGGCATTGAGGTGCTAACTCGAGGCATTGAGAGGGGTAGAGACCCGCATTGGCTAACTCGATGCATTGAGAGGGGCAGAGACCCGCATCTGTTAACTACTTGCTTGACCTACTATATTCTATGGGGATCTCTATGGCGAAAGGGACAAGGGCAACATTCAGAGGAGGATGATGGCAAGGTGCAAAACAAACAAACCCATTACTCTTAGAATGAAAGAAACCTCATTTAAAAGAAATTGACACAGGGTTCTTCGAAAAGGAAAGGCATGCGGGAGACTTCAATAGCATTGAGAGGGGCATTGAGGCGCTAACTCGAGGCATTGAGAGGGGCAAAGACCCACATCGGCTAACTCGATGCATTGAGAGGAGCAGAGACCCGCATCTATTAACTGCTTGCTTGACCTACTATATTCTATGGGGATCTCTGTGGCGAAAGGGCCAAGGGCAACATTCAGAGGAGGATGATGGCAAGGTGCAAAACAAACAAACCCATTACTCTCAGAATCCTTTTTTCTCCAATCATTATTATTATTATATATATGAAGTAGAAAATGGGAGGAGACACAACCATACCAAATGTAAATTATCTCCTAGTCGCCAAAAATGTGGTGGGCTCAACCTATTTTCAATTTATCTTCCCATGTCCCACAGATGGTCATGCATTCTCATTATAACTGTTAATGTTTCTCATGAATGCCCTTTCATTTCTTGAACAAGACACTTATTTTTAAGTGTTTCCATTGCATGCTGAGAGCTCCATGTTGATGCCTCCCATACCTCCATAGTAGTGTGCTTGGATTTTTCAACAAAAAAACATGCGAAATCCATGAAAATTTGTTGTTCCTCATAGTACAATGCATCAAAGCTTATTTTAAGGCTTTGGTGTATGTCTCGAGGCAATGTCTTGGTAACTTTATTCAACTCTAACCTCCAATAATTCTAATCTCTGCCACAAACATGACTACTAAGAACTTGAAGTGATAGAGGTAATCCTCTGCATACATCCAGGAAGGAGTTAACCAGATTCTCATTAACCTCAGCTGGATGGGATTGTCCAAAGGAATGCCAACAGAACAGCTCTCTGGCATTGTCTATATCCACCCCTTTTAGATTATAAGCAACACTAATTTTTTCATTTATAAGCACCCCCACATCACGAGTTGTAACTATTACAAGGCTATAAACCAACTTCTTTACAATTTCTGTTATAAGTAGAGCATCTAACTGCTGCAGGTGATCAATATCATCTAGAACAATTAGGAAACTTAGCCTATTGCTCCTGTCTAGGCAATTCACTATATGAGTTTTTCCTTCCTCTATAGATTGAAAATGGAATGGATCTGTCTGGAATAGATCTTTGATGAATTTCATTTGTAAAGAAGAAAAACTTATATTTCCATAGGCTTCCCTCACATCGAACAGAAAACATGCTCACTCATATTGGGAACATTTTCGGTTAAACAACTCTTTGGCCAGAGTTGTTTTGCCAACCCCAACCATTCCAAAAATGTCGATGATCTGAACCTTCTCTTTGTTTCCTTCATTCATCTAGCACAACCTCTCAAAATCTTCCACAAGCTGACCAAGGCACACCCTTTCAAAATCTTTCACAAGCATGTGAAGTCCCACTGGGTGTTTGGCGACATGCAAAGATGTTTTTGTTTCAATTTCTCTTTGGACAGCTGACACTATATTTTGCCTATCACTAATACTTTATGAAATAAAATATCTTGATAAGAAAAATTTTTGGCTTGCTAAAATATAGTATTTTTTTATATGAAAAAATGTCCAATAACCAAGCATAATGGAAACATAGAGATCTGTGGATGGAAAGTATATTCAATCACCATGATATTATTGCATCTGCAGTGTATCTATAGTAATAATCCAAATTTATTGAAGGAACAATTCAGGGTATCATTAAATCACAACAGTGAGGAAGTATCTATATTGGGTGTGGTCTAAGATGAATCTTTATTGAAAAGTATTGCCTTTGATAGAGTTAAAGTGTCTAATCAAATATTATGATAATATCTACAATGAAAATCAGACAATCATTTTACATTTAAACCATAACCATATTAATGCAAACAACTGCAATTCATATGTTTCAACATATTCAACCTGGTAAATAAGGGAAATAAATAACAACAGTTTCACCAAAATCTCAATGCACCAAATATTGGAGATAAATAGACATGACTTTGAGTAGCCAAAAATGGACACTGAGTTGTTATGTTGTCAGATGGAGCAATGAGGTCCCAAGTTGAAGGCGGGCATGAAGGTGCTTCCATGAAAATTAGGCATCCATATGGCTTACCCCTACAAACTAAGCTTGCCACATTGTTCACATGTACAAATCCACTGATCACATGTATTTCCATTCTTATTATTTTTAAGCTTGGTCATGCTACCCTCCAATAAACACAAACCTCCATACCTATTTTTGAGAAAATTTCTTTTACTAAGAATCTCTATTTTATTCATAAATAAATGAATGTTGTAATTTGGTATACTAGTTAATAAGAGGAAATAGTTAGTTCAATTCAATCCCCCATTAAATTTGAAACTAAAGGCATAATTATTTAAATCTAGATTGACTTTTACAAAATAAAACTAAAACTAAAATAAACAAGATTTGAACTATAATAATATACTAATTTGTGACATTCTAGAGTTACTCCCACACATGACATGTAAGCTTTGTGATTAATGACTATACTAGAGCTAAAAAAAATGGGTCATCCACCGCTCTCTTCCAAATCCACTGGTACCACTGCACACTCTTGATTCACTCTCTAGAAGAAATTGATATTAAAAAAACTTTTTGCAAATAATTTGAATCCATAACTTGCAAATGGATAGAATATAAATTCACATAATCATAATATAGCTTAATGGGTCAAGACTACTATCTCCAACATAAGCAACAACAGCAAAATGCATGATTGCATCAAATGCATTATTTTTAAATATGTTATCAACTTGACTTTTCTATTAAAGGCTCTCATGCTGAATTGTAACAAATGGTGAGCTCAATAAACAATAATCTCTTAAATTCAAATGAATTAACATCATTTCTCAATTTAAATAAAACCATTTTCTCACCCAAGTCAACATTTATGAAATGCAGCTAGTTAGAGTTCAAAAATCATTATCGTAACACATGTACAACTCCTATATTTCCCAAGATAAATTGTCCTACAATTTAGTAAATATTAAATTAACTCCTCCACCATCCTTGACTTCATTGAAAGTTAGAAGAGGATTTGTTACATAAATTTCAAAATACGTAGGGGAACATAATTTAGTTTGGGAACTTCAAATTACCAAAAAAAATTGTTGCTTGGCTTGTTTGACGAGGGGCACTAACTATAGTATTTCTTCATATCATCATGCTTAAAGCAAACACGTACATTGTTTGTCATTTGAGGCTATATCTAAACTATGGGATGCAAAATATTAGTATCTGAATGGGGAGATTAGAAAGCTGACCAAAATTTGTCAATCTATTTGTAATTTATCTTAATTTTTCGACTGTGTTCAAGAATTATTTTTTTTTCTTGCAATTTCAGGTATGGATTTTACGATGAATGTCTAAGATAATATGGAAATGCAAATGTATGGAAGTATTTTACAGATCTCTTTGATTACTTGCCACTGACAGCCCTCATTGAAAGCCAGGTAAAGAAAAAGATATTATACACTATTTTGTTGGTACCCTATCCAGCACAACAAACTTGTTCTTACTATAAGAAAAAAAAAAATTCTTTTGTTTCATTGCAGATCTTCTGCTTGCACAGAGGTCTCTCCCCATCATTGGACACACTTGATAACATACAAGCTTTGGATCGCATACAAGAAGTCCATCTATACACATAAGTATAATGTTCTATGTTGCATAGATTTGAAAAGAAGATCACAACCATAACATTCAGCTCTATGCATGATAGTGTCTTAGATCTAGTTCTATGTAGTGTTCTCTATTAGAAGAATTTTCTGTCCTAGTTACTAAATAGTTTCTATTTGAAAGTATTTTGGTTGTACTGGCTATGTAGTGCCCCGCTAAGGAACCCTTGGAACTAAGCGTAAAACATGCATGGGATTTTGTTAAAGCAATTGCATCATTACACACTTAAATTAGGACAACAATGCTAACAACATGAACAAAAATGAACAAAAAATCACTATCACTTTGTGCTTGTGAACAAACAGTTGTACATGTGAAAATTTGCAATCTCACTTATTGCCTGTTAGAAGAGCCTCCTATACATTCACCATACCCTTGATGGTGTGTTAAATTTTTTGCAATGATGATGAAATCGCTAGAAAAAAGAAGCTAAAACAGTGGCCTAGAGATGATATGTAAATCTTTGGGTCATGCAATAATAAATGTGGCATGGATGAGCATTGATTTTTCTTCAACTTCATGCCAACCACATAAAGGACAATTTTCTTGGAGCTTTCAAATTGAATCTAGTAGTTGTAGGGTCAAATCAAACTATCAATGAAGCTCTAAGTTGTTTAAGAGGATAGGTGGGACCTATGGTGAAAAATGTCACAATTCTGGGTACATTGGTGCATTTGGGAACTTTTTGCATGCTGAAATGAAGACTTGAGGGATTTTTGAGTGCATTCAAACCTTTTTGGGTGAACATAATACAGACATCAACACCAATCAATATAATCAAATGAAACTCAGATGCAATTGATGAATAATGTAGATGCTGAAGTTCTAAACCATCCAAATAGCCCTAATAATTGTTGGACCTAATTTATTTCCAACCACTATAGTGTTCAGCATTTAAGGTTTGATTCTTCACAAATGGCCATTCACATCAACGCATTTTTAAAAATATATCACGCCTCCAAGAGTCTACCTTTGATAAAATGTGACTAAAATGTTTCTCCAAATAATAGTATCTCCAATGTTGTCAAATGTTGAATATAATTTTAGGCTACTAAAGTTATCAACTTGCATAAATGTCAAACATTGGAAGTATGGGGACAATATAACATATCACACCTTAATTCCTTGCCCCATGTAGAAAAATCTAATAATGGAACCTTCTACCGTCTCTTGTCTCTTGTATTCTAAGTTCCATGGAAAATTAGTTTCATACATATCATTGAAGGAAAAGAGCTTCTAGAATTCTTTTCACTGCCTACTCTAAGAAGCATGCTCAACACGTTGAATAGTCTCAAACTCTAAGAAGTCAACATCCCCCTTACCATTGTTAACATTTATGCCACCAACTATGAAAAGAACATTTTTAGAATCTCTTCAAGTATGCTAAAACCGCCACATGCCTAAATAGTTCTAAAAATTTTTGGAAAAAAGGAAGTTGTCAAGTGAAGAATCTAAATGGTGAATTAGTGGAAGATATTATGGATTCATCTAAACATGGTTAAATCCCTCCTATCAAAGGAAAATATTCTTGGACCAGTAAAGATCTGGCAAGCAATTCATTGCCAAAAGACTTGACAGATTTGTGCCTGTTGAAAATCTCACCTTCTTCCCAAACCTGTTCTCTAAAACAAAATACATGGCTCACCATTGTTGAAGATGTGGAACAAGCTTCGGTGATGATGAAAGAACAATATTGAGGAGACCGTAGAGCATGGATTGGAGAAAATATAATACAAGGATACAAATAAGAGATTAAGTCAGAAATAAACGATGGACCCCTAAATTGGGTTCATTACAATTGCTAAAGAAATTGCATCATTAAAGCAATTGCATCATTACACACTTAAATTAGGACAACAATGCTAACAACATGAACAAAAATGAACAAAAAATCACTATCACTTTGTGCTTGTGCATTACAACCAAGGACCCCTAAACTATTCCCACATTCCATTGTTTTTCCTGACACAAATGGCTTGTTCTCAGACCAGTAGGCATAAAGGTGCCAATTACCTTTTGGAGGCACTGATTAATGTATGTGTTGAAATATTGGTGGAGACATTAATATTGTTGAAATATTGAATTATTATGCGTACTGTCCTCACAAGTCACCCACAACCTAGAGAAACTGCCCACGGCATGCTTGTAGATTCAATCGTACAGCTACCCTCACAAGTCATCATAGCCTTGTGAAAGTTGGCATACTTTTGAGATGGAAATAGAGACCCACTTCTTTTTCTATTGCCCCTCCTACCATGAGATCAAAGGGAGATTTTATTGTCTTTTTAGACACTTTACATCCCTGTCGACCTTCTTTAGATACATTGATCAACAGTGTCTAGCGCTTTACCTCCGAGAGACTACTCATCTTCGTGATCACATCTTACAGTTGCTCTAAATTTTGGCACATTTAGAGTCCCTTTTACCATGCCAAGGGGAGAATCTTCATGTGTGACTATGTAAATCCTCATATTTTTTCCATTCTAAATCCTAAAAACCAATTTCATGCATGCACTCAATGACCAATTTTTAGATCTTACCCACTACTTATGTTCAAACAATATACTGATTAAGAGAATGTTAGAGATTCATGATTAAATATTGCTATTAATGTCAAAAGTGTGAGCCAGATCACAAGTGTCAGCATCAATGTCAAAATGAGGACTAGAAGAGATGCAATTCCTATATTACAACTAAGCATAATTAACGATGGAGGATTCATTTTAAGTTTTTCAAGGGGTGGTCTATTGAAACATATGTACCAGCATAGTATGGAAACATATTATGCAATTCTTCATACAGATCAAATTCACCAAAGGAACTATTAACACACATTCAGATATTGGAAAGAGAGAAACTTAAGGAAGAAGATTGTGAACTTCCATTTTGGTATGGAAAAACTGGCAGCATGAAATTACATGCTCAGCATCTCTTACACTACAGTCAGTGAATATGGGAGTTCAGTTTGTCATTTGACTTTAATTCAATCAATTCTAAAAATTCAAGTGGACTTGTCCACAAATACATAGAAATATGAATCTCTACCTATGACAAATATTGACAAGACCAAAACAAGTATAAGGTATCCATAATGATTGCTCAAATATGCATAATGAGAAAAAATCAAGTTAGGAAGTGAATGGGAGGAAGATTTTCAGAATATAACCTTAATAGACCACCAAAAATAGTGGTAACAAGATACAAGGAGAGAAAATAGTTTTTCACACTTGGAAGGAATAGAAGCAGTTAATTTTTTGAGTCCTCCTTCTGTCACAAATGAAATGAGTACATGGATTGTTGATGATTATGAGATTGTTCTTACTGCATCTCAACGTCATACATTGAGGATGACATAGTAGGGATTGAATATAGGGGTCATCATTTAGATTATGTGAAGCTGCTTGGAGATAAGGATGTTGATCAAAATTATCCTTCACCTTTTAAAAAGTACATGACATTAACTAGCATGTCAGTGTTTGTGCATGAGAAGAGTAATATTTCTAATGTCAGTCAATCAAAAAATACATTGTGTGTCAAATCTAATCACCTCAAGGAAGATAGACAAAGAGATTTGATAGTGAAGGATAGGAACAAGTAGGTGAGAAAATGTTTTGATGAAACTATGGCTAGCGAAGAACTAGGGAAATTAAGGGATCGTGATGAAGATGTTGAAAGAGCTCTATGATATCTAGGCATGCCAAGATGATTGTTTCACAAGAAAGAGAGAAGTTGTAGATAATTAAATAGGAGAGATTGTTCAGACTAAGTATTGTAATTCAAATATTGCTTCAAGAACTTTATTCACATTTACCTTGTCAAAAATCTCAACATATAGCATTGAAGTCCTTTAAGGATGAGGTAACAAGACAATAAGCAAGAATAGATCAACAGCTATATATCGTAGGACCTTGGATTGATATAAGCAAAAAAATGATAAGTTGATAGATGTTCATGAAAACATAAAAACCAAAAAATCAAGGTGTAGTAAAAAAACACTTCAAGGAACCAAAAGACAAAGGAAGAAATGATAAAGTGGACAACTTAGCTGAGACCTATGACCTGAAACGTTGTCTAGAGAAATCAGACAAGGAAAGTTTGGAAGAAGAGAGATTTGACTTCAGAAACAAGGATAACTTTCAGCTTGTTAATAATCCCTTATTTGAGGTTAGAGCTAATGTTTGATGTTCCCTTATATGACTCCTAAGGGTCTGTGACTAAATCCTTATATTTTAAATCATAATAAAATTCTTTCTATTATTACTTATACTCAATTCTTTATTTTGCCACAAATAAATGTTAGGTATTAATAACAATATTTTTTCGGGGTAGATATATCAATGCAATTGTGCATGTATCTTGATGTTATGTACAAGTAATATCACCCGTGCTTTTGATATATTCTTTAATTCACTGCTAGAGAGATGCAACTGATCTTTGGTAAAGAATATAGACGAACAATATGCAAATGTATTTTTAAGTAGTTCTGATATCTTCAATCAAACTTTGATAACCAAAAACACTTCTAATAATGATGGAAATGACTTTGTGAAAATTTCCAATCCAATCAATATCAAAGACTAAACAAGGATTATATATATTGAAGTTGGAAGTATAGTGATAGTCAACTAAATGACTAATGTCATAGATCTTGATGATCTCATGTTGATTATTGATCTGCAATAAGTATCATTAGAATTTTTGTAGAGAAATTTGCAAGACCAAGTAATCATTGTTACAGATTTATCATAATGTAAAAGTGATATGTACCATACTAGTCTGAAGTTATTCATTGTATCTGATATCTGCCTTATTAAAATGCGATATGATTGATTTTGTTTGGTTTGTAAAGACATTGGATATTTATTTGATCTCTGTCTGATATAATATCTTTGTAATGGTGATGACCCAATGATGGGTGATCTGTACTGTTGCAATTTCTAATGTAACTCTTGTTACTTATGTGATATATATGTCACTATTCTTGATCTTAATCATTGTACTCATGGGATTTGGCTTTCTAATGTCTAGTGGATTACCACCACTTATGTCTATATAGAATATAAAGTAATCTTTTGTCTGAATAATGTCCTTGGACTGGTTATTGATGCCTTTTTAATATCATTTTAAGAAATGTAACTCTTCATTACATCTTTTAGTATTTGGCTCCTCTGTCATTATTGCACCCTTTTGGATAACTAATCTGTAATTAGTATTTGTGATCAGCATGATATAATTTAAAGAGAAAACACTTACATTTTAGTATCAAGCTTGTTTTCTAAATGAATGGAGAAAAACTAGCGACATATCCATTTCAGCTTTGTATTTTTAACTGTTAGTATTTGATTATTAGAACATAACTATACATCCTTGTGAATTGGAGTTTCAACAAAGATTTAATATTATTTGGATTTCTTTCTTATTGTAGCAAAGGTTATGGAGGCCCTGAACATTCCAAGAGGTGTCCGGCATGTACTTTTTTGAACACTTAATACTGACAGGTATTTTAAGTTTTAATAATATGGATCTGTATAATTCTACTTTTAATACAATCTTATTGCAAGTTGATAGATTTTCTTAACAAGTTTTCAAAGTGTTTTCTATAAAGTCATTGTTCACTCCAGTTCGATCATCCTAACTTTTAGCTGCAGGTGTCTTGCCTTTGGTGAAGCATAAAGCTTTCCTTAGGCCCATGTAATATGGTGGATAATTTGTTGGGTTTCTCCTTGCCAATGAAAACTTTGATGTGATCCTTACTGTATGATTTTTCCATGCATAACATGAATAAAAAACTAGCAATACTACATTGATGTGCAATGGGTACACTGAAGAGGTAGAAAATCAAATAGAAAAAATACATTGTTCTATGTTTTGCATGTATTTATGTAATACATGATTACTAGGCACCATTACGAATATCTTCCTTATTTGTCCAATGAGAAAGGACTCTAATTGGAAAATTTAGGAGCATATCTCATGATCTATGTCTTCCTCTACCTCTCCCTATCTCCATCTCTGCTTTAGCTCTCTCTACTTATTTTATAACATATTTATCCCTCTATCCCTATCACCCTCTTTCTATATCTCCTTATATCTTTCTCTCTCATTCACCATCTATATATCTCTTTATCGCCCCTTCTCCTTATTCCTCCATATCTCTTTATTTGTTCCTCTCTATCTTTCCCACTTTATCTCCCTGAACATCTCAGCTTTTAGAGAAGCAAAAAGCTTTTGCTAGTCAGGATCAAGTGAAGCAAAAGGCACTGCAGATTGAGAGCATGTGGGCATGAGTAGAAGAAATGGAGAAGGTTGCCAGGGGTACCAGTGGTGTCCTCAAGGAAATGCAGCAGAAGCTTGAAGATATGGAACAGGAAACATCAAGACAAAGACAACGTACAACAAAAAATGAGCAGGAGCTCTATAAAGTTAGGCATGATTTTAAGGTTCTAAGGTCTAGTATTGATAATCTAGTTGGTGCACAGGAGTCTCTCTTGTCCTCTGAGAAGCGAATCCAAGAAATGCAAAAAATTTTGGAAGGGTAAGCCTGCTCATCATCTGTTATATATGTTTTATTTGGGCCAACTATCATGCTTTTTGAAGCTGACTTTTGACTAATCTAAATTTACTAGGTACAGGTTTTCATTGAATGTTCTCATTTTTAAAGAAATATTTTCTTATTGTATTTCATTCACCGTCATCATTTTATCAAATGTCAAATAAGCTATATCTTCGTAGGGTAGACATCATGCAATACACATGAGAATGTGTAGTAGGAATTTAGAATTTAATGATATGTACAGGCCATCAACCAATTCTAAATACCATGTTATTTCTTTCTATTTTAATATAAAATGGTATGTTCAAAAGAAATAGAATTATAGTGAGAAGCACTACTCTTGATTGATTTAAAGCAGTGTTTACAATGAATATCGTCCATATAGTTTTTTAGTCACGAAAGTTAGCCACATTTTTAAGATATCAAAATATGTAAATATAGGTCATGGAAGATATTAATTTATTAAAAGAACACTAAGCATTCATTTTTACATGTGAAACAACATTTATTTTCTCTAGATTTTCATTACTCGAATTTATCAAAAGTTCCAGGTCAAAAAAATTCATGGAGGGGAAATAGACTTTGCTGATTATTTATTTATGAAATTTAGGCATGATTGAGTGAATGTTGTAAGTCTATCCATCAACACTAGAATATGAGATATTGATCTTCTACAGAATGAGATGCATGATGTAGAATTACATTTTTATATATTTGCTAAACAATTATTTACTCAGACATCGAGTTAATTTCATTTCTCAGGTTGAACTAACATATTTTTGTTTTTATAATTTCAGTTTTATGCGTGTACTTATTAAAATTAGTAAAAGGCTATTGAAATATCCCATAAATTGCACTTTTTTTTTAGAATTACAGGCTTATATTATTTGTCCATTATTTTTTCATTATGCCAGGCTGGCTCAATTCTGTATTACAACATTACATTTGTTATATGCCCAGCTAAATTTTTGAAACAGTTGAATTTCATCTCTTTAGCCATTTTCTTTCTTAAATGATTAATCTGGATTGCTCTGTATCCTAACATATTACATATGATAAGAGGAAGCTTTGTGAAAGCTTTATATACTAATAGAAGTCAAGTCACAGAGTTTGTTGTATATTCTAGTTCAACACTGGAAACAATTTTTGTGATTGGTAACAATATTCACTTTGTTTTCACCAATCAAAATCATCCACAAATAGAATGATGCACTACATGATAAACAAAATAAAAAGATGTTAGAAAATGATTGATTATGGTGTTCTTGTTCATGATTGCTAGAGCACACATTCTGGTCATTATTTCTTCTTTTTTGAGTCACTTAAACCTTTCAAAATTATTTTTATGCTAGGAACTCTAGGTTATAGTCTTAGAAAAGTATTTTATTCATTAACAATTGCTTCAATCTGGCTTGTAGGTGAAGTGCACACAATGTTCTTATTGCTCAAATAAATTTGATCCTTTCTTAGATTTGAGCCTAGAGATCATTCGAGCAGATTCCTTGTTGAAAGCATTATCCCATTACACGGCAGTGGAGCAGTTAGATGGGGGTGTGAAAAGATATCAATTTGAACGATACAAAGTAAAAGTGAAGGCTCTAGAACAACTCAAAATTGATAAAGCACCACATGTTCTTGCAATTCATCTCAAGTTCTTAAGTGTAGTTGGATCTGGAGGAAAAATTGACAAAAAAGTAGACTTTGGTTGTATGTTGGATCTCAAATCATTTGTTAGTAGTTCACATGTAAGTAGCCCTTACAATATTATTTTTCAGTGGATCACATTTTCAGTGGAATCTAATAATATAGTTTTTGTAATATCTACTAGTTTTATAATAAATTTTGCACATTTGAATGATATTCTAGTTTCTCTGTCTATTGATCAATCACAGGAGGGAAATTTTAAGTACACTCTTTATGGTGTTCTTGTTCATGATGGCTGGAGCACACATTCTGGTCATTATTTTTGCTTTTTTAAGTCACTTAAACCTTTCAAAATTATTTTTATGCTGGGAACTCTAGGTTATAGTCTTAGAAAAGTATTTTATTCATTAACAATTGCTTCAACCTGGCTTGTAGGTGAAGTGCACACAATGTTCTTATTGCTCAAATAAATTTGATCCTTTCTTAGATTTGAGCCTAGAGATCATTTGAGCAGATTCCTTGTTGAAAGCATTATCCCATTACACGGCAGTGGAGTAGTTAGATGGGGGTGTGAAAAGAGATCAATGTGAACAATGCAAAGTAAAAGTGAAGGCTCTAGAAAAACTCAAAATTGATAAAGCACCACATGTTCTTGTAATTCATATCAAGTGCTTTAGTGTAGTTGGATCTGGAGGAAAAATTGACAAAAAAGTAGACTTTGGTTGTACATTGGATCTCAAACCATTTGTTAGCAGTTCACATGTAAGTAGCCCTTACAATATTATTTTCCAGTGGATCACATTTTCAGTGGAATCTAATAATATTTTTTTGTAATAGCTACTGGTTTTATAATAAATTTTGCACATTTGAATGATATTCTAGTTTCTCTGTCTATTGATCAATCACAGGAGGGCAATTTTAAGAACACTCTTTATGGTGTTCTTGTTCATGATGGCTAGAGCACACATTCTGGTCATTATTTTTGCTTTATTCGTTCATCCACAGGCATCTGGCATGCTTTAGATTATAATCGGGTATATGTCATGTCCCCTTTTCAAATAATTAAAAAATAATAATCTTTGCTAAGGCGGGCAGGCCCAAGAAAGTGAAGTTTTGGAAAAAGGGGGTTAATCTTTGGAAACCGTTGGACTAATAAATGAAAATTATTATTAAAATATGTTTCATTAACCTCTCTTGGATGTGAGTTACGGTTATGCCCTCTTTTAAGGGGTTTGGAGGCATTTTGGGCTGATTCCAAAACTTGATTTTTGCTCATTCTTTGTTATTCTTCAGAGGCTGCCAAACCTGTGGAGAAGGAGACCCAAGAACTGGAGTTTGCAGGTTTCCAGGGAGACCCAAGAATGGGAGTTTTCAGGTTTCCAAGAAGGCTAAGGATGGGAGTTTGAAGACATTCCATGTGCATGCTCATACAGAGTTTGCCTTTGTGCTGAACAGTGCAGATTTGTGGGTTTTCGGGTGTGTTTTTTGTATGAGTTTGGTGTTTTCAGTTGAGTATTTCATATCATTTTGGGTTGCTGCTGTATTTCATACTTTAAATTGTTAAAATAGAGCTGAATATATGTATTGGGACATGATTAAACTTCTGAGATAGATTATTAGTGTTTTTTTGGTGTTTTCGGGCATTTTTGTGTTAATTTTGGGAGCCCGATGAGCATAGTTTTTGTCCTACATTTGAGAACTGTTGTGTAAAGGCTATATGGATCTGGAAATGTCATTTTTTAGGCTGTTATGCTGCTGAAATTTTTGTAAAAATTTCTATTTTCAGATTTATTAATAATAGGTGAAGCTGTGAAGCTTTTGGCACAATTTCTGGCATACTCGATTTGGGGTTGAGAAATTTGGTGGATCTTTGTGATATTAGTTGTTTGATCTTGAAAATCTGATTAGAGGTTGGAAATATCATACAAAATCAGAAAAGGGACATTTCAGTGGTATCAGAGCCATGATCTTGCCAACCTGAGGGTTTCTAGAAGTTTGCATGTCAGTTTTGACAACTACCCAGATCTTGCATGTCATAATTTATGATTGCATGTTGCTTCTAATCAGCTGAATGTGAAAATTTATGGTTGCATGCTAATTCTAATCATTTTCATGTTAGTTCTTAGTGAATTTGGTGGTTGTAGAAGTTTGCATGTCAGTTTTGACAACTACCCAGATCTTGCATGTCAGTTTTGACAACTACCCAGATCTTGCATGTCATAATTTATGATTGCATGTTGCTTCTAATCAGTTGCATGTCAAAATTTATGGTTGCATGCTACTTCTAATCATTTTCATGTTAGTTCTTGATGAATTTGGTGGTTGCATGTTGCTTCTAATCAGTTGGATGTCAAAATCTATGGTTGCATGCTACTTCTAATCATTTGCATGTTAGTTCTTGGTGTTTGAAAAAGTTATATCCTATTGGGGTTACACTCTAATTTATCCAAAATGGAAAGGTATAGTACAAAGTCTCAAAGGACACAATCTTGGACAATTGATATCCAGAGTCAAAATAGTAGAAAGGATGGTTATTTAGACATTCGAGATAAACTTATAAAAATAAGCCATGACATGTCTGAATAGTTGGTTGAGCACCACTGTATAATGAATGAAATGTTGTCCGACCCAGCTAAGGTGGATAACTTGACTGGATTTCTATTTGGCAAATTTTCTCATAGGGCAGATGACACAATTACCAAGAACTTGCATGAGGAGTTTGAGAAACTAGCTTATAGCCAGGCAGAGGTCTCAGATTCTACTCTGCCATAGGAGGTGGTGGGAAAGGATATTACACAGATTGATAGTAACGGTCAACTTGATATTCAAATTGAGACAATAGTTTATAGGTCATCAAAGGGTGATGCCACAGGTATTCAGGATGGTATAGTTACAACAGGCAGTGACTACAGTGTAGTGGGTTCAGATGATGATTATGAGGATGTTGTTGTGCAAGATGGTGAGATATCTGGTAGAGATGAGAAGACATTGAGCATTCATGACTTTTTTGAGAAAGAGTACCAGGCACAATTAGATGCTTCATCACATGAGGTTGAGGCTTGTAGTACTTCACATGATTTTTCCAGCCAGCTGAAGGTGAACAAAGATAGTATTGTGACTTGATTATCTCATCATGACAGGTATGTGGAGTTAGTTGGTATTGGTCATATTACTTAGGTGAGGAGTTTTCTTGAGTTACCAGTTGATTCTAGTTTACGGATATGGACTCAAGATTGTTATATTGGTGTTTGGGATTCAGTTGACTAGAGATCTTTAACACTTTTTGGTAGCAGTGTTTGTTTGGGTGCTATCATGGATTTGATTAGCAGATTACACAATGTTTTCTTTTCTTGTGCTAGTATCTTGTCCGATGTTGGTATTAGTTTTTATACACCGATGTTGGGCTTTGTTCATATATCCAGTCGACCATACTTGCTGGAATGTGTTGATGATATTTCATATTTGGCAGTGTGTATAGATGAGTCCCAGGATCATATTGGCATTGATGACATCCAGGAGGATGCAGTGGGCAGTTTTAAAGACTTAGTTTCCTTGGGTATAGAGGAGTTGGACAGCAATGCTAATGTTTTTGATACTCTATATGTTGATATGAGCTTTAGATTTGATTCGCAGGATATGGATGGTAATACTCTAGAGACTAGTAACTTTAAGGATACTCCTTTAGATAGTGCATCAGAGGAGTTTGTAGGAGATAGTCAAGCTAGTGCCATCATGTGTCTAATCAGTTGAGAGTTAGTGACTGAGACATTGCTATCACTTGCCAGCATTTTGATGCTGCTCGTCAGTTGTTAGCAGTTTATGGATGGGGTTCTCCTTCTAGTGATGAGCAGGAAGGCAATTATCTTTCTTTGACAGAGATCCACTCTTTATGGGAGGCTATTCAAATTTTGAGATAGAATTATATGCAGTTGGTAGCCGACAGAGATTATCTTATGGAGTGGGGTAGTACAGCATATGATGCATTGTTGGCCAAGGAAGATGAGGTGAGTGAGCTTACTGAGCAGCTTGAGGTGACTTCTGAGATTCTTGAGAGTACACAGTTGGCTTTCAAGGAGTCATAGTTTCATTTGGCTAAGGTGACCATGGAGTTAGAGCAACTACAGTCTTTACCTGATTCTATACAGTCACAAGCTGTGGTGTTTGGTGATTCGAGGATGTCTATGGCCGAGATTGTCAGAGACAGTGGAGATGGGGATGCATCCATCCTTGATACTAACATTGGCATATTAGGTTCATTCCCACTAGAGTTAGGTTCAGTTGAGTTGGGTGTTGTAGCAGATTGTTGTATGCTTGACATGGTGGTGGCCTCTAATACTGATGGCACGGAGACTAGAGATGTATCAAAGATCACGTGTGATGTTGGTGAGTCGACAGTTGGCATGGTTCCTGCTAGTAATACTACTCCCTTCGTGATATCTTTGGAGGTAGTAGTCAGTTCCAACATGGTTAATGATCAATTGTAGTTAGTTTCATCTAGATTATAGTCTGAGCCACTGACTGAGATTGGCAAATTCTATCGACATTACACTATGAGGTACGCTCATCAATTTACCTTTGATGACCATTTTGATGAGATAATGATACAGAGATGTAATTTGGATCCTAGTTCTTATCATCAGTTATGGGATAGTTTGATGCCTCAAGATGAGAGTTGTGATGGGCATGACATGGTGATAGGTTCTGCAGTTGACAGCTTGATAATATGTGACTTAGAGCAGGAGTTTGGGAGTGATGCTTCAGTGGGTGTTGTTATTGATTCTACTCCTTTGGATATGACATCTCCTAACTTAGCTAGTGATCAGTCACAATGGGTTGTATCACTTGTTCATGTGCATGGGAGTTATGGTTATGAGATAGTGGCCGGTGATTTGCAGAGTTGTGTTGACTGCAGGAGTTGTACAGTGTGTGGATTCTCCATACTTGGTACAGTTTCATTCGAGAGCATTCACCATTGTTGCAGAGTTAGATTGTACATTTCGTATAGGCCAGTGGGATGCGTTGATGGTATTTACTATGTTGGTAGTTTGATTTGTCCACTTTACTTGGGTTCTGATGTTCTAAGAGTTTGTGTCTCATGAGTTTTTGACTGTGGTAGTGGTGATTTTGGAGTTTTTTTGAGCTATAATTTTCAATTTGATTATGGATTCCTCTTGGTCATATTGCAGAGGATATTGCAGGAGCCTATGTCAATGGGTAGTAGTATAGTTCATGACTACATTTGGGATCCAGGTGGATTGATTGGTTTATTGTTCAGCCATTGCTTGAGGACAAGCAATGTTTGGGAGGGGAGGACTTTTCATGTCCCCTTTTCAAATAATTAAAAAATAATAATCTTTGCTAAGGCAGGCAGGCCCAAGAAAGTGAAGTTTCAAAAAAAGGGGGTTAATCTTTGGAAACCGTTGGACTAATAAATGAAAATTATTATTAAAATATGTTTCATTAACCTCTCTTGGATGTGAGTTATGATTATGCCCTCTTTTAAGGGGTTTGGAGGCATTTTGGGCTGATTCCAGAACTTGATTTTTGCTCATTCTTTGTTATTCTTCAAAGGCTGCCAAACCTGTGGAGAAGGAGACCTAAGAACAGGATTTTGCAGGTTTCCAGGGAGACCCAAGAATGGGAGTTTGCAGGTTTCTAGGAAGGCTAAGGATGGGAGTTTGAAGCCATTCCATGTGCATGCTCATACAGAGTTTGCCTTTGTGCTGAACAGTGCAGATTTGTGGGTTTACGGGTGTGTTTTTTGTAAGAGTTTGGTGTTTTCAATTGAGTATTTCATATCAGTTTGGGTTGCTTTTGTATTTCAGAATTTAAGGTGTTAAAATAGAGCTAAATATATGTATTGGGACGTGATTAAACTTTTGAGATAGACTATTAGTGTTTTTGTGGTGTTTCCGAGCATTTTTGTGTTAATTTTGGGAGCCCGATGAGCATAGTTTTTGTCCTACATTTGAGAACTGTTGTGTAAAGGCTATACAGATTTGAAAATGTAATTTTTTAGGCTTTTATGCTGCTGAAATTTCTATAAAAATGTCCATTTTCAGATTTATTAATAATAGGTGAAGCTGTGAAGCTTTTGGCACAATTTCTGGCATACCCGATTTGGGGTTTCTTGAGAAATTTGGTGGATCTTTGTGATATTAGTTGTTTGATCTTGAAAATCTGATTAGAGGTTGGAAATATCATACAAAATCAGAAAAGAGACATTTCAGTATACATTTTCTACAGTTGTGAAGACATGTTTAATTTTGTGGAGCAAGCTCATTATAATTTGTGTATAACATAATACACAAAAGAACTACAATTTTATGTAGAACCTTTTCTTTATATGGTAACACTAATTATACTAAAGTTTCTTAGACTAATTGAAGTTATTCTTATGACATTTTTTACTCTAGGTCTATTCAGTCAGTGAGAAAAGTGTGCTTTCCCAGAAAGCTTACATGCTATTCTATATACAAGATAAGAAAACTAGCATTCAAACAGCAAGTGGGTCTGAATCTCAATATAATGGCTCTAAACTAAAGAAAAGGGTGTCATTTAACATTGAACATCCAAAGGAAAACCACTTACAAGATTCATATGCCCCCCAGGTGATAGAAAACATGCATTCTTTCCAAACGACAGCAATCTCTTTTAGTGTTGTAGGTGTAAACAAGATATCCCAACAGGTAGAAAATTTATCAAATGTCAATTTCATTTCAGAAAGTCTAGAAAATAACACAAGTTCTGGCCAGTCATGCAGTAAATCCAGATCATCAACAGATCATGATGCTACATTACAGGTGGTGCCTCCAAGAACCAATGGTATTCAAACGAATAATGTCTTCTAGTCAAGTCATACCATAAGTAAATCAAATGGGTCTAGTAATAATGTTAAGAAGCAGGAATCTGAAATAAAGGGAACTGATTCTATGGGTAATTTTAATAGTATGGTTGTTAGACATTCTCAAAATTGTGATGTGAGCAATGATAATGAGAACTATATTGGTAGAAATTCTGAAGCTTATTCAAAAATTAATGGTAATAGATCATGAGAATGTCAAACATTCTACAAATGGTTTGACAGGTATTATTACTCGGCATCATGCTACTAAACTTTGAAAAAATGATTCAAATGGTAAACTTGTAGTTGGTGAGCATCTAGAGAATGGTAGTGTGGTCCACAATTCTATAGATAATGAGAGTAAGGCTGCTATGCTCCTATCCCTGGAAGATGGTTCCTTATTTCAGGTGCTTGTCTTTTGTATTAATGCTGCAGTGTATATGTTTGTTTTTGAGAAAATTTCTTTTAGTCCTAATGAATCTTTATATGTTCCTTTTGGCAAGGAGGCAAAAATGGTACTTTTCTCTATAAGGGAAGGGAAATGAATGGGTCATGTGTAAAAGCTATGCATCCACATAGGTTGCAGAAATATAGTCAAGAAACTAAATGTATTTCCAGCCAAAAGTACCAAAAACACCATGGCTGAAGGTGTAGCAAGCTGAATATGCTTGCGGCGGGGATGCTATGGCAGTGATGATAGTTGGTTTCACTACCACAGCGGCCTCACCCCAGTGCTAGCCGCAAACATCACAATTGTGATGTTCGCTCAACCATTGCGACGGAACGTGCATCACAGACATAGCATCTTCGTCGCAATTCTTACATGGACATCACAATTGCAACGCCAATGCAAGAATTGCGATGGTCGGTGGCATCGATGCCACAGCTACCCCACCGCCTGGTGCCATCGCGTCCCCATCACAATTTTTTAAGGGCGTCGCAATTGCGACGTCTAGGGAAATAATGGGACGACTGCCGCCACAGCGACCCCATGGCCAGATGCCGACGCGACCCCATCGCAATGCGTGGGGCGGACGTCGAAATTGCGATGTACACTGCATGCATTGCGACGAGATTTGTGCCAGAATAAAGTGGTTAAATTGTGATGGACAGGCATCGAAATTGTGACGTCAAAGGATAGACGTCATAATTTGTGACTAAAAAACAACGTTTATTACTGTAGCAGTGGCAACACATTGCCGTCGTAATTGCAACACTTAGCTGTCACAAATCGATGCCAAATGTATTAGTGTGAATATGACCGGCTTGGGTACTGCTCTGGATGTGGATGTCATCTGGTTAGTTACCTACACATTGCGAGAAAAGCGTTTATCAGTCATAAATAGCGTAAAGAAAAAAAAAATAAACATTTTTTATAAAAAAAAGTCCCCCTTTGGACATGTATTTAATTTTCTTTTTGATTTTTTGATTTTAAAAAAAATTTAAAATTTAAAATTTTTTTAAATTTTTATTTATTTATTTATTTATTTTTAAACATTTTAAAATTTTTTTTTTTAAAACATTATATATATATTTTTTATTTTTTAAAATATTTTGTAAAAAAAAATATTTAAAAGGGTCGCCACTCGTGACCACGCCCAACGGCAATGCCACGTGGGTGTTGTCATGGGTAAGCGCACCCAAGAGGGTCCCACGCAATTTTCCTGAGCAAGTGCGCCCAAAGGGAATAGCCTGCGCATGCCCAAAAGGGGCGTTGCACGAGCATGACATTGCTAGCGTGCGAGGGGGGAGTCTTACCCTTGCTCCTCCAAATGAAAATGAAAGTTTGAGAAAAAAATGAGAGAAGGATGAGGTTTTATAACCCTGCGCTAGGCAAGCGTGCGCAGTGCGCACTCCGCCCACACATACATCTAAAGCTATATATATATATATATAATTTTTAATTTTTTAAAAAAATTCCACTCTAAAATTCTACCTTTTAACCAAATTTTCTTCTCCCGACTGTTGAACTGTGAGTCTTAGAGTTGAAAAAAGGTAGGGGGTCCCTATTCCTCCCCATTCCTTATGAGGAATGGGGCATGTGTTGTGGACATCACAACAAGAACCAAGACTAAGTCGAGTGTCAACAAAACCAAGCCAAGCACCAAAAAATCCCCAAGCATTGTCGAGCTCCTAGACCATGTCAAGTATCCAAACCATGTCGAGTTCCTAAACCATGTCGAGCTCCATAGACCATGTTGAGTTCCCAAACCATGCCGAGTTCCACAGACCATGCTGAGCTCCCAGACTATGTCGAGTTCCCAGACTATGTCTAGTTCCTAAACCATGTCGAGCTCCCAAACCTTGTCGAGCACCACTATCTTCCAAACAACACAACTTTAAGCCAAAATCCCTCCAAACATGCATGATTGCAAGTTAACCTAGGATGCTCTTGCATTAGACACCCTAGGTTCAAAAAGATGTTCTAGTAATTGGAAGAACATCTTATGGGATTCAACACATAAATCCCAAATTGGTTCTTCACATACATATCCTCCAATTCCTCAACTTGTACACTCTTTCCTTTTTTCTTCTTCTGCCTCTTCACATCCATCTTAGGTGTGCTACAGGTCTACTTTGCACACTGATGTCCAACCTTCTCAGAATCTGCCAACTCAACTTGGTTGCCAATACTCAAGTTCTTCCTATTGAGCTCTTCATTCTGTAAAGGAATTAGAAAAAATTTCCTGCCACCTTTCTAATTAGTAAACAAATTCTTGACACAATCATACACAACCCTGCAATCATACTACCACGGTCTAAAAATTAAATACCCATACATAAATTAAATTTAAAAAGTTGGCTCATAGACAATTCGGCACCAACAAAACCTAGACCAAGTCGAGTTCTTAGACCATGCCGAGTTCTCAAACCATGTCGAGCACCAGTATCTGCCAAACTCCACAACTTTAAGCCAAAATCCCTCCAAACATGCAGGATTGCAAGCTAGCCTAGGATGCTATTGCATCAATATCCTAAAGAAACAACAAGATAGTTTGAACTTTAACTAGCCCGATGATTCACTTTTCAACAAGTGGATGACAGATCTTTCTCAAGAAAATTAGTTGATTTCTAAAGAAACAAATGAAGATGGTGCAGATCTAGATGAATTACAAATAATTGATGCCCCTACTAAAACATAGCAGAAGAAAAAGGAATAATTAATTGAAGCAACAGAGGTAGAGGTTCAAACTTTTGATTCAACAAAAGAGCAACCAACTGTAACTATTGATTTGGCAATTCAATCTAATGATCTAGAGGGAGAGCCACGAGTTACAATTGGTTTTTAGATATCAAAACATGACTTACCATAGGCAAATCAAATGGTCCCACAGTCAAAAGAACAAAAATTGCATCCAGACCAATCATCAAACAAAACCCCTCAGTAACATGAAGCTACAACATAAATGACCACACAATTAGAAGATTCATGATAGAAATGTTCTATTGCAATAAAGCAAGCAAACACAAAATTTTGTCTTATTATGACAACAACTTTTTGTTTGACTTTTTTTTTTGTCTTAAGGACAACTATCTTTCTTCTCTAAGCCTGAAGCTTGTTGCATATCATGCTATATAATTGAGATCCCAAGCCTACGGAAAGGGTTTGAATTCTGTACAATTTGAGTCTTAGGATATTTTGGTAGTTGGTACAGTAGTCTCTATGTGATTTTTTTGATGTATTCATCTTTGCATATCTGAGAGTAATTAGAACATGGAAGGATTAGGTGTTTAATCTTGAGTTATTTTGAACTTGATGCTAGTAATATATTATTTTCAAGGAAGATAAATACAAAAGGAAGGTCCTATAAATATTTGTGTCTCTGAATTTTGTCTCCTTTTCATATATCTAAAGATTTGAGAATGAATGAATGATGTTCTTTCATTTTAATGCAGCTTGGATGGGTTATATGTCTATTCATTGATTGCTCTTAATTCAAAGAATTAAATAAATGCTTTCATTGAATTGATAGGTTTTCTAGTTGTGTGGGAAGATTTTCATAAGAAGAGAATTTAGAGTTAACTTCTCAGAGTTTCAATTCTAAGGCAATTGAATAGATCAAGTTTTACTGGTGTGAATTTTTGTGTAACAATAGATAAGGCACTAATCATTCCTTAGAATGCAAACTGTTCAGCTCATGGGGTTTCATAGAGCACAAATATAAATCAAATTAATCTCTATTTTATTGTATGAAGAGTTAAACTGTTGTTCAACACTTGTTTGCAATAATCTCTTGTACGTCATTGTTAGTTGTTGATGTCAAGGATTATTTAAGGGATATAAATGAAGAAGAAAGATGATGTTAATAAACATATGTTGAAATCAAGAACCATAAACCAGTTATATATCTATATATCCCTCAGGTCCACTCACCTTGGTTTTGCAGAACCCAAAGAGTAAAGAATCCCTCTGATTCTATTGGATTTGGATCTAGATCTGAAGTATCCGTAGTTGATTATAGGAGGTTGCTAATGCTTAGATCAAGTTAATTTTCAGATCTCTGGTATAAATTATTTTGTCGCTAGGTAGTTTTGAAACACCAATAGCCATGACAATGAATATTCTCTCCTTCAGAACCTAAACTTTAGTTGTCATCATGCAATCTTTTCAAATTTTGGACATGGACATTCAGATGTGATTTGCATCATTGATCTTAGATCAATTTTGGACTTCATTACCTTTGACCATGTTCTTCATCATTTCTACATATTTCAGTGCTCACTTTGCATCGAAATCAACTAATCTTTCTTCTAGCATGTTCTCACATTTTACACCATGTACTTTAACCTTGGTCTTTGTGTTCTTCACTGCCATTTGTTTTGGATATGCTCATAATCTCTTCATTCTACCCGTATCATATCATAAATGGAACACTTGATTATAGATTTAGGGTTTCTTATGAATAGAACTCTCTCTCTCTCTCTCTCTCTCTCTCTCTCTCTCTCTCTCTCTCTCTCTCTCTCTCTCTCTCTCTCTCTCTCTCTCACACACACACACACACACACACACATCCAGGGAATGCATTAACTTACCCTTCCCATCCTAATCACCTAGCACAATTGAAAACATTTTCATTTCTCCTATATTCCTACCTAGGAAACTCAAAGGGAAAGATGAGAGAGGAAACCCTAATGACAACCTATACCAAGACATGACGTGAAAGACTGACTTAGCATTTGACCTAGAAGTTCAAGAATGGAGGACTGAAAATGTGGCAACACATTCATGATTCCAATCATGCAATCAAAAAATCATTAAATCAAATAGAAATAGAGACTAAATTAATGCAAGCGTCATTCATTAGTTATTAATAGATCATCAAAGTAATGCCTTTAAAGAAGTCATACAAAAAAAATATTTCCTACAAGATTTGCTACAAATATAAGAAATCCATATCAAAGAAAAGTGAATTTTGGTCAGGGATGAAAATGCATGATTGGCATACCTTCATCAAGGTAAGTCATAGTCTTTTTAATTTACAATATATTTGTGAAACTACATTCAATTTTCATTGCATTGTATTAGAAAAGAATGAAATGATCAGTTGACAATTGTTATATTATGTGCTACCCATATCGATCCCAAACAACTTCAATAATAATATCAAACCAATGATATATGATCTTGGAAAATATATGAGGTAAGAAGTGATATTTGTTGAATATATAAAACAAGTAATATATTGTAAAGTCTTGTATTCATATGTCTTTTTTTCTTGAATCCCTTGTAGGTGGTTTTGATCTAAAAAAATCCATAAAGAAGATATTAACTATTCGAAGAAAAGAATTGTTCTACTAAAAAGTGAAATGAAAAAGTGTTTAGCTTCAACTTATTTCAATGCACAAGAACACTACCTCATACACCAAGTTGAGGAGAGTGAATTGTGTGGACCTGTACAACCTAGGTCAATGTGGATGGTTGAGAGACACTTGAAATTTTTGAAGGGTTTGGTTCAAAAAGAGCACAACACGAGGATTCTATGATTGAGGGATATATGGTATACCAAATGATGGTGTACATTACTCAATATCTTCCTAATCTTGCAGCAAATACCCATATAGATTGTGTTTGGGATCTCGACTCCATTAAAAAAATTGAAGGGGAGTACGTTATGGGGAATGGAAGATTTAGGAAAGTGAAAGATAATAAATTGTGAGATTTTATTGTAGTTAATTAATTATTAATCTTCAAAATAAATCTTTTGTAAGTCATCTATTTACTTTTGTACATCTCTTAAAGAGTGGGATGCAATACATTTACTTATTGCAAACAATAAAAGATTGGATGATGGTATGCATTGAATGATGTGAACATTCTTGTCATAGATTAAAATGGGAATATGTGTCTTCATTGGTTAAACAAGCTCATTATAATAGAGATCCCAATGTTACACAAAAGGAAATAGATTTAGCATATAGTTTATGAGATCTCCAGGTACTTATAAGTTTGTTAATCAATTGTATATTTTTGAACTCATGATTCAATAATTTATACATGTTTGACATTATTGAAGGTGAAACACTACAAGGCTATGTTATGAAATGGTAATAAATTTTGTGTCAAATATTTTGATGACACAAAGAAAACTTGTGATTCTGGGATAAGTGTAGTCTTCTAGGTGACCAATATTTCATCTAGAAATGACTTACATCCTCAAGAATCTCAAAATTGATACTAAGGAATTTTGGTTGATATACTTGACTGTGACTTTAATGCTTTCAAATTAGTTATCTTCGTCATCAAACGGTATAGACTATGACTCAATGAAAATGATCTTGATAGAACTATTATTGAGCATGAGAATGGATTTCAAGTGATTAATACAAGGTTGTTTGAGATAGTCAGGGGGTAGCCCTATGTTCTTCCAAGCCAATGTGAGTAGATATTTTACTCAGAGGTTCCACATAAATCGTATTGGTCATTTTTTGTTAGAAATGATCCAAGAGGAAAGTTCATAAAGTATAATTTGATGGAAGAAGAAGATATCAAGGAAGAGGAAGAAGTGAATCATGATAGAGAGTTAGTCAATGATGCTCCTGATGCAAATGGTGTTTCTACTAATCATGATGATGATGATGATGATTGTGCAGGAGCACCTAGGGGTAAAGGTGAAACCTTAACTCATTTTTAGTTTATAGATGGTCTAACAAAACATGAGGAAATAAGGACTAGGAATAAAGTCCCAAGGTAAGTTTATGAGGTTTGAATAGGTAGGATTTGGAATGTGAGTCAAATTTTGTCAATTAGGTCCTAATAAGAAGAAGTTGCTTAGAAATTTCTAAATGAGAAAAAATATGTTCAAAAGCCTAAAAAGTGGGAAAATGTGTTAAAAATTGGTCCTTAAGTGTTTTAGGTCCATTCTAGGAGGTTGAAAAAAAATTGGTCAATTTTGAAGGCTCAACTTGCAAAATTGCAAAACTTGTCCAAAAATTGCTCGTTAACAACTTTGCAATTTATGCAAGATTGCATAGCAACATTTTGCATAGTTTGGAAAAATGAACTACATGGGTAGTTATGGGTCAAACCATAGCTTAATATGGCTAGGGGAGTCTATAAGAAGGCCTTCCAACTTGTTTCCAAGGATTGGACACTTGATTGTACAAACAACACATTCTTAAGGAGAGTATTGTGTGACAAAAAACATGATTTAAAAGATTGAATCAAGAAGTTGGATTGAATAACTTACTCTTTTGGATGGAATAGTTTCATAGGACCATGTATTTATTCTGTGCATACTTTGTTTTGTTTTGAGTACTCATTTTTTAGGCTTAATAAAATTCGTTAAAAATTGTGTTCCTGCTGTCCAGTTTTGAGTTACTAGCATTAAAATGGCTATGGCTTGAAATTCCTTGGTCAAAACACCATGGCTCTTGGAAATAAAGAAATAGTCCTTGTATACTATGTAAATAATGGTTTTTGGGTCTATGCAAGTCAATAAGTTAATTTTTCAAGTGAGTTCTAGGTAAGAACTTGGCAAGTTACAATAAAAGCTTGAGTTGAAATTTGGTGTGACTAGTGGATTAGCACATGCTAATCTTTCTTGGGAAATGAAAGAGTAGGATTTTAAGGTTTCATAACTCAGAGGAGGAGGTTAGAAGTGGAGTATGAAACCATTGGTGAAAGAATCATTGTCATTTCCTTTGAAACCCTTGAAATAAGGGTTTTTTCTAGTTGTACTATATGATTATCATAGGAGCCTAAGACTTGAAAATTACTCAAGTTTAGGTCAATAGGAATAAAATTCTTGAAGAAAACAAGTGGAATTTTTAAGATCTTTTTGGAGTTATGGTTTTTTTCTTTTTTATAGGAGGACTAATAGGGGCTCTTAGGTCTACAAGGGCAAACAAGGCAATTTGGAGTTGTGGGTGTGTGAAACTCAAAAGAATGATGTAGAAGGGTACGAAATGTGTCAAGAACCTCATAAGAGTGGTTCAAAATTTATTTTGGCCTTCTAGGTGCACTTAGTGAAGTTTTGGAACTCTAGGTCAAATGGTGCATAGTTGGTGAACTGAAGGTAGAGGATGGAAACTTCAATTAATAGGTGAGTTTGTTGGTGAAAAGGGATTGGGAAGGAGTCCTCTAGGTTAGGGTTTGAGATAGTAACCCTAAGTAGGCTAGGAGTAGCCTTGGAAGAGAAAGAAATCTCTAAAGTGAAGAAGCTCTCCATCAAAGTGGTATCAGAGACATAATATTGTGCCTTGTGGTGGTATGTTGTATTCCATTGAGTCAAGTGGATCTTCAAGGATGGTTACCAATGCAGAGTTAGGAAAGGTGGTAGATGAGAAAAAGAATCTCACAAAAGAGAAGACCAAGCTTCTTGATAAGGCCATAGAGGAGATGAAAGATAAACTAAAGGAGATGGAAGATATAGAGCAAGCTAAGGAAGATTAAGACTTCAACAAGGGTAAAGAGAAGGTGAGATTGGAGGATAAAATGTCTAGACCAGATCCTCCACTTGGTGAACAAGAACCATTCCTCAAATCCCTAAAGGCATTTGGATTAAAGAACCTAGAAAATTTCTCACTATTCCATGGAAAGATGAATGCAGAGGTGGTCCTAGAATGGATTGAGAGTATTGAAAATTACTTTGAGTGTGAGGGGACAAAAAAGGCTCAAAAAGTGAGGTTTGCAAAATCTAGATTGAAAGGTCAAGCCTTGACATGGTGGAAGTTTGTGCAAGAGGAAAGAGAGAGTGAAGGGAAGAAACCTATAGCTAATTAGAAGGCTATGGTGGAAAAGATGAAATAAAACTATTTTCTAGAAGACTATGAGAGTCAGATTCACAAGAAGAGGCAAATTTTAAAATAGGAAGATCTTGATATGGCTAACTATACATAGGAGTTTCAGAAGTTGGCTCTAAGGTCAAGGGTATATTAGGTAGAGAGCATCAAGGTGGAAAGGTATCTAAATGGCCTTAAGTGGTCTATTCAAGAAGAGATGAGTTTTTATAGTCTTGCCACATTGTAGAGCTAATTTTTAGATGGATAGGAAAGTGGAAGATAAATGGAGGAAGAAATTGGACTCAAAATCCAAAACCTAAGGCAAAGGTAAAGACTTTAGAGGTGGCTCAAGAGGAGGCTCTAGTGGAAGGAATAATGAGCAGAGACGCTATGGGGATTCCAAATGGAATGAGCAAGCCAGTGAGACCAGTCAAAGGGGAAGCTCTAGTAGGGGAAGAGGATCCAACAATGGAGGTAGAGGCAGCTATGGGAACAACAACAGAGGCTCACACTTCAAAAATATGTAGTGCTATAATTGTGGCAAGTTGGGGCATCTGGTTAGAGTAATTATTTGTTTGCACTTATTAACTAAATCACTTTGATTTAATTAAATAAGTTTCCTATTACTCTAGTTTTCTTAAGCTATCTTGTAGGTGCATATATTTAATATTTTATAAATTATAATGTTCAACCTAGCTTTTTTAGGATTAGATTACCCTTTTCAGTTTTTGATCTCCTTTTATAAGGATTGATCTCTTTTTAATTAATTAAATCTGTTGAATAATATTTTTCTTCGTATGAATACATTTTTTCTATTTTCAGATCAAACCCTTGCCTCTTCTTGTCTTTCTCTTCTCCGTGATAGGTTTTTTGCATGCAGGTTTTCTTGGGCTTCATGGATTTGTTGTGCATATTTTCTCAAATCCTACATGGTATCAGAGCCAGATCTACTGTAGCTTGTTTGGTATTTCAAGAAAAAGGGAGAACAAGGGTTTGGCAGATTAGATCTAGTGTTTTTCGGGCATTTCCTTAGAAAACATGGGGTTCACCAATTTTTGGAGCAGTTTGAGGCCAAAAAGACCTCACAGATCGATTCAGAAGGCATCAAAACCCCCATTTTGATATAAATTTTGTCTGATTTGGACAACATTGATCTAGAAGCCAAAAAAAAATTGCCCGATAGGACCGCACGGCCTATGCACACACTCTAAGATGAAAAAAAATTTAAAAATTGCAAAAAAAAAATATTTCTCGACATTTTTTGCCATGGTGGTTTAAAAAATCCTACCAGTGGTCACCGCGACTGCTAGCAGTTAGCGGTAACCGCCGACGATCCGCTGATCGCAGCAGTTGTCAGTGACCACCGCTGCTTAGTGGCCTCTACTGCTGAGAGTGCCTCCCGCCCACCTCTGTGGCCACCAGCAACTCCACCACCTCTTTTGCTCCACCTCAACTCAATAGGTGGCACATTTTGTTGGAGATTTTTTATTTTTTTAAATTTTTTTTTATTAAAAAAATAATTTTTCATGCATTTTTAGAGGCCCTATTGGTTTTTTCTCTGTAACTTGAGCATACTGACGTATTTTTTTTATCCAAAAAATGCTCAGAAAGCTAGTTCTGAGATAAATATGATGGTATAGGTTTTTTTGGGTTTTAATGTATTTTGGTTTCCTGTTTTGGCAATCAAAGCCGGATGTTCTGTTTTGCACTCCAGGAGGCATTTCTTGAGCATCCGATCTTCATTTTTGGGCTTCTTTATATCGCTCGAAGGCTCTTTTTGTGCTCTTTCTAGTGATGTTGGTTGTTGTTCCAGGTACATCCTATTCAATCTTTTGCATTTTAGCATTCTAGTGGATATCCTGATTGTTTCAGGTCCAAGGATCAATTTTGTTGCTTCAAATGCTTCATTTTTGGCTCTACCTTCTGTTGTTTTAGCCTTATGCTTTTTCTTATCATTGTTGATATTCATTGTAAGCATCTTTATGCAAATGCATTGAGATAAAGTACCACTCTTGCATTTTGGGATCCTATTCATCATTGTGATTTGTTGTACTCACACTATTTTATAAAGTGTCATTGGGGGGGATAGTTGTTTTCCACTTATAGGCCCTCTTCCTCTTTTGCCTCATGCAGTGTCGATGACACATGCCTTTATGGGTGTTTGTACCTCACTCTCAATGTGTCTGGTTCCTATGTTGTAAGAGATTTTTGGCCCACTTTTTTAGCTGCCTGTCACCTCATTTGCATTGAGGGGGGGGTTATATTGTTGGTTTTATGCTTCCTTGGTTTGATGGTTTGTTAGTGTGAGCTATGTATTTAGTACCTGATCCTACATACTAGGAAATTGCAGTGGCTGGCTACCTATGCATTTCAGTGAGATGGATCATCTACCATATAGACACGCTCAATTTGTGCCTTCTATTTCCATGGAGGTTCTACAGATCAGCATTTTGATAGAGTTTTGCGGCTTTTCATGCTTCAGTGGTTCTCTTCATGATCTCTCTTTGTTCCTATATTCTAGAACATTCTTTGCTATCTCTTTTTGGAGGGGTTTTTCCCACTAGGTTTTCTCTGTTGTCTCTGGTTTATAGAGATTTTCTTGTGTTTAGGTACCTGATCAGGCCTTGTTGTCGAGACCCATCTCTTTGCTTTCATAGTTGTGCTAGGTTAGCTTACCTCCTAAGCTTCACTTAATGGGGGTTGTTAGAGTAATTATTTGTTTGCACTTATTAATTAAATCACTTTGATTTAATTAAATAACTTTCCTATTAATCTAGTTTGCTTAAGCTATCTTGTAGGTGCATATAATCAATATTTTATTAATTATAATGTTCAACCTAGCTTTTTTAGGATTAGGTTACCCTTTTTGAGTTTCGATCTCCTTTTATAAGGATTGATCTCTTTGTAATTAATTGAATTCGTTGAATAATATTTTTCTTCATCTGAATACATTTTTTCTATTTTCAGATCAAACCCTTGCCTCTTCTTGTCTTTTTCTTCTCCATGACAGGTTTTCTTGGGCTTCGTGGATTTGTTGTGTGTATTTGCTCAAATCCTACACATCTTTCCTATGGAGAGAATAAAATAACATACATCCAAGAGGAAGATAATTAGAAGGTAGGTGAAGTGAACCTCGACATAGAGAAAGGGAAAAATCACATGTTAAGGAGAGTCTTGGTTAAGGAACCTCTAAAGGAGGAACCCAAGTAGAGAAGATCACTATTTAGAACTACTTGCAAAATTATAGGTAAGGTATGCAAAGTAATCATAGACTTAAGATCTACTGACAATGTAATGTCAGAGGAAGCCATACACAAACTTGGATTAACAAAGATACTCGTGTGTGTCATTATAGAGTGACTTGGTTGAACAAGGGGAAGAACATCCTAGTGAATGAACATTTATGAGAAGACACTACCATTGGTAAGTATCAAGACAAGATGCTATGTGATGTGCTTCCCATGGATGCTTACCACCTATTGTTAAGAAGGCCTTGGCAGTTTGATAGGGAGACAATACATCATGTGAAGGAAAATAAGTATTCTTTCAAGAAGGATGGGGTCACCTGTAGGATACAGTCCATAGTGGAGGAAGAAAAGGTAGAGAAGGCTACTGGGAAAATATTGTTGATGAGTGGGAAAGAGTTCCTCAAGAACTTGAAGGAAGGTGAAGGATTAGGGTATGCCATCATGGTGAAGCCCAAGGAGGAGAATTTATCTTCACAAACACCTATACCTACAAAGGTGCACAACTTATTGGATCAGTTCAAGGATATAATTTCTAATAGAGAACCACCAAATATACATCCTAAGAGATCCATAAGTCATCAAATTGACTTCATACCAGGAGCATCACTGCCAAACAAAGATCAAGGGTTTATTAGAAAGAGCATCAATCCACGTGTCGTACCAATTGTCCTAGCACCTAAAAATGAGGTAAGTGAAAAATGTGCACTGATTCTAGGGAAATAAATAGAATCACAAGTAGGTATAGACTTTTTATTCCTAGGATAGAGAATCTAATGGTTTGTCTAGGTGGGGCTAGGTACTTTTCCAAAATTGATCTCAAAAGTGGATATTATCAGATTATGATGAAAGAGGGTGATGAGTGGAAGTCTACATTTAAGACTACCAAGGGTCTCTATGAGTGGTTGGTAATGCCAATTGGCCTTACCAATGCACCAAGTACCTTCATGAGAATCATGAATGAGGTTTGAAAGACTACATAGGATTATTTTTTGTTGTGTACCTAGATGACATTCTCATCTTTAAAAAGACAAAGGAGGAGGATATGAAATGCCTACAAATGGTGTTAAATAAACTCCAAGAGAAAAAGTTGATAGTAAACCTACAAAAGAGTGAGTTCATGAAGGAGGAGCTAGTGTATTTTGGGTTTGTAGTATCCCAAGGGAATCTAAAGATGGAAAAGGACAAGCTGGAGGCAATATTGAGTTGGCCTACTCCTAGATTTTCTTCTGAGGTCAGAATTTTTCATGGCCTGGCATATTTCTATAGGAAGTTTGTGAGGAGATTTAGTGAAATTCGTGCTCCAATTAAAGACACCATCAAAGGAGGCATGAAGCTCGAGTTCACATGGACCGAGGTTACATATGAAAGTTTTGAGAGGTTGAATAAAGAAGTGGCAACACAAGCAATATTGGTTTTCCTACTTTTGAGAAACCTTTTGTGGTAGAATGTGATGCTAGTAACATAGAAGTTAGGGAAAGTTTGAGCCAAGAGGGCATACCAGTAGCATTCTTAGGTGAGAGGCTTAATGAAGCTAAGACAATGTATTCAACATATGACTTGGAGCTTTGTGCACTTGTCTAAGCCCTAAATAAGTAGCACCATTACCTATTCACTAAGGATTTTTTGGTTTTCACAAAAAACCAAGCCTTGAGCTTTATCAACTCACAAGAGAAGCTAAGTTTGAGGCACATAAAAATTATGGAGTTCTTGTAGTCTTAAACTTTAACTATTAAATACAAAACAGTCCCAAACAATAAGGTGGCAGATGTTGTAAGTAGGAGGTTGCAAACAGTACAAGAGGTCAAGTTGCATAGCATAGGATTGGATAGATTCAAAGACTTATATGAGGAAGACACTAATTTTTCTAAGGTGCACAAGGTATGTACGAATTTTGAGAATTATTTCCAAAGTGATTTTTTTGAATATACCTTGTAGAATGAGTTATTGTTCGAAATTCAATAGTTGTGCATCCCAAGGGGATATTGAGGGAGAATATCATACAAGAGAAGAACAATGGGAGTATGAGTGGAAAATTTGGTCTTAACTTTAGCTTTAAACCTTGTGGAGAGTTTCTATTATTAGCCCAAGATGCAAAGGGATGTGAGGAGGTATGTTGAGAAGTGTATCATATGTTAGAAGGAAAAGGGGATTTCCTCTAATGCAAGACTCTCCCAACCTCTACCCATTCATAATAGGCCTTGGAATGCATGAGCATGGACTTCATAGTGAGATTTCTAAGGACTAGGATAGGGTTAGATAGTGTGTTTTTGGTGGTGGATAGGTTAATCAAGATGAGCCATTTCATTCCATGCAAGACAACACATAATGTAAGCAATATTGCCAACCTATTCTTCAAGGAGGTGGTTAGGATACATGGCTTACCAAGGAGCATAGTTTCTAACAAAGATTTCAAGTTTATGGGTTACTTTTGGAAGACCCTATGGAAGAGGATTGGAAAAAATATAGCTCATATTCCTTCCTACCACCCCCAAATAGATGGTCAAACAAAGGTCATTAATAGGGTCCTAGGCAACCTCTTAAGGTGTCTTACCAAGGAGTATGGGAAAAGTTGGGAGAAAGTCATCCCTTAAGATAAATTTTCCTACAATGATATAGTAAGAACAAAACAAAAGGTTTAAACCCTTTCCAAATAGTATATGGGACTCATCCAAGGAGAATCATGGAGCTAAGAGACTTACCAAGCCATGCCAACATTAGTGGGCATGTTGATGACTTTATTCAGTCCATGAAAGAAGTGCATGACCAGGTTAAGAAAACCTTGGTGGAGGAAAATCAAAAACTAAAAGAGAAGGAGGATGAGGGGAGAAGAGAGTTAAAATTTCAAGTGGGAGATTTCATGATCATTTATCTAAACAAGGCCATATTACAAAAGGACTTCCCAAGTAAGTTGCAGTTGAAGAGGATTGGGCCATGCAAGGTACTTGAGAAGTATGGACCCAATGTCTACAAAGTAAACTTACCCAAGGACATGGCTATCTCTCCCATCTTTAATGTCAAAGACCTAATGCCATATAAGGTACCTAGGGTGGATGAAGTAGAGTATCAGGAGGACCTAAGTAAGGACATCTCAGACCTACAAGTACTTGAAAAGAATAAACCATAGGTGGAGAGGATATTGGATTCTAGGGTGAAGAAGAGTGCAAGGAATAAGGTTTATAAGGAACATCTAGTGAAATGGTTGGATACACCTAGAGCTGAGGCAACTTGGATTGTTGAGAGTGATTTTTAGAAGCATGGCATCAACAAGGAATTCTTATAAGGGGGAATGGTGCAGGAGCACCTAGGGGTAAAGGTGAAACCCTAACTCATTTTTGGTTTTTAGGTGGTCTAAGAAACCATTGAGGAAGTAAGGACTAGGACTAAAGTCCCAATGTAAGTTTAGGAGGTTTGAATAGGTAGGATTTGAAATATGAGTCAAATTTTGTCCATTAGGCCCTGGTAGGCAAAAGTTTCTTAGAAATTGTTGAATGAGGGAAAATATTGAAAAAGGCCTAAAATTGGGGAAAATATGTTCAAAATTTTTCCTTAAGTTTTTAAGGTCCATTCTAGGAAGGTTGAAAACAAACTGGTAAGGTTTGAAGGCTCAATTTGCAAAATTACAACAGTTGTAGAAAAGTTGCTCATTCACAACTTTATAATTTTTGTAAGATTGCATAGCAACCTTTTGCATAGTTTGGAAGAATGAACGACATGGGTAGTTATGGATCAAACCATAGGGTAAGGTGGTTTGGGGAGTCTATAAGAAGACCTTCCAACTCATTGTCAAGGGTTGGACACTTGATTGTACGAACAACACATTCTAAAGGAGCGTATTGTGTGATATAAAACATGGTTTCAAAGATTAGATCAAGAAGTTGGATTGAATAACTTACTATTTTTGATGGAATAGTATCTTAGGACCATGTATTGATTTTGTGTATACTTTTTTTGTTTTTGAGCACTCATTTTTTAGGCTTAATAAAATTAGTTAAAAATTGTGTTCGTGTTGTGTAGTTTTCATTTACCATCACTAAAATGGCTATGGCTTTAACTTCCTTGGTCAAAACACATGGATCTTGGAAATCAAGTAATAGACCTTGTATAATATGTAAATAATTTTTTGGGGGTTTGTGCAAGTCAAGTAGTTAATTTTTCAAGCTAGCCTTGGGAAAGTAATGAAGGCTTGGTAAGGTGCAATAAAAGCTTGAATTGAAATTTGGTGTCAATAGTGGATTGGTGCATGCCAATCTTTCCTCAGAAATGAAAGAATAGGATGTCAAGGGTTCATAAATTAGAGGAGCAGTTTGGAAGTGTAGTATGAAACCATTGGTGAAACAATCATTGTCATTGCCTCTGAAACCCTTGAAATAAGGGTTTTCTGTAGCCGTGTTGTAAGATCATCACAGGAGCTTAAGACTTGAAAAATCTTCAAGTTTAGGTCAATATGAACCAAGGTCCTAAAGACACCAAGTAGACTTGTTAAGATTTTTTGGGAGTTACAAAAAACAACTTCTGAAGAGGACAAGAAATTAGCCTATAGACAAGGCTATACAGCCATGGCTGAATGACTCTGAGAAATAAGTGCACAAGGTTCTTCTGCTAGATCTATCAATGAGGTAAATAAGTTAATTGATTTTTTTTCAAATTGAATAGTTTAACAATTATTGTATTTGATATTAAGTTCCAAAAATATAAGTCGTTATATTTTTCTTTAAGTAAGGAAATAATAATTATATGTTTTTTTAAAACTTTAAAAACTTAAAAGGCCTATTAAATGTTCATGATGGTCTATAATTTTAAAAACTTAAAAGGCCTATTATATAAATGTATACGTGGTGCATTTTCTCAACTTCATGTATTGTCCATGTGTATAGAACGTGATTGCACATGCATTCTTGATTTAGATTGGCATTCACAAGTTTATCAAATCAATGGTATGATGTCATTCACATCTACAATTTTCCATTAGCAAGTTTAGTTAATTCTGGATGATTATCATATCTCTGTGAACTTGAGTGATATTTCCACTCTACATTTGTTGATCCATTGCCCAAGTCCAAACTTGGAGGTCGGCAAGATGGAGTAATGGGTGTACCACTCATCCAAGTAATAAATAGTCATAGGAAGAGGAGGAAATAACCAGGGAAGATTAGTTGTCACATGATTTGGTGTTGGCTTGGGAAGTTGTGGTCAATTAGTACATATGAAGGGAAGCCCATGAGAGAATGGTCCCTGAAAGTATGGTACACGATGAACTTCTAGTGTCACCAGCGGTGTACAATCTCCTGGTAGAGATTCCTCACTTGTTACCATGCAATTTTTTATGAGTAAAAGAGAAAGACAATAAAAATTGATTCATGCTCCTTGTTCCAAACATATATCCCAGGCGGGTACAAGGAGAAGAAATCAAGGAAGAAGTCACCTTGAGGACACTATGTCTCTAGCAGTAGGAGGAGAGATGTTGTAACTTGAGGGGAGGACAAGAGAATTCCACAAGAATCCAAGAAGGGTTGATGGATACAATTGAAGGTATAGAAAATTTGGTCATCTCAGAGACACTGGCAAGGAAGTTGGGATACATAAATCTAGAGACACCTGGAGGGAGAGATCTCTAATAAGAGAAAAGTAAAGAAGAAGAGGATACTTTCAGTAGTTTCTCGTTGACAAAAAAATTCCACTCAGGAGGAGGTGTTCTATCAGGAGGAAGTGTTCCATCACGAGGTAGAGTTCCATCCGGAGGAAGTGTTCCATCAAGAGGCAGAGTTCCATCCAGAGGAAGTGTTCCCTCAAGAGGAAGTGTTCCATTGGGAGGAGGTAATCCATCATGAGGGAGTGTTCCATCGAGAGGTAGAGTTCCACCATGAGGAAGAGTTCCATTGGGATGAAATGTTCCATCGAGAGGAATAGTTCCATTAGGAGGAAGAGTGTCATCGGGAAGAAGTGTTCACTAGGAGGGAAAAAGACCCACATAATGGTAATAGACAAACAAAAATTGCTAAGGTTCACAAGGGATGGCTCTAAGGACCCCGCCCACCACTATAAAATATGTATAAGAATATGGAAAGTGAACAAAGAAAATGAAACCGTAGAATGGCTAAAATCTTTCTCGGCCACACTAAGGGGTATTGCCATTGATTTGTATACTAATTTGGAGGTAGAAAAGAAAAGCACATGGGATATTATCTACACAGCCTTCGAGGAAGAATTTAGACTCATGAGGGATGATGATGAAATAGTAACAGAGATTTATAACACACAACAAGAAAAGAGTGAATCCATCAAAGCCTACAGTAGAAGAATGAAAGAGTTGATAGGAAACTAGACAACAATTGTGATATTGCTATTAGGTTTTAACTGTGTGGTTTTTGAGTCAAACAAATTAACCCATGTTTCATGAGTAGTGATTCAACATGAATCCATCTCTCATGAGAATAAATGGAACACTTAGCACTCATTGGATCTAGGTGATGCTCACAGGGGTGAAGCACCAATACTTCTCGGGAGGTCACCCATCCCAGTACTACTCCAACCTGAGCACGCTTAACTATGGAGTTTCCTCCATGGTTAAACCAAAAGCTTTTGCAAATGGGGTTGCAAGCTTTCAAAATTTTACAAAATGTTACACAACAACAAGTATTCGCTGATGAGAGTGATAAGGAAGACAATATGTAACATGGTGAGTACTAAAGAGGAGGTAACACTGAGAAAACCTTCTAAGGAATAAATTGACCAAATTACTGCCAATATGATAGCTCAGGTTCAGACTAGGAGCATGGCTCAGAAAGAAAAAAATAATAAGGTAGCCAGTATCTTCATAAAAGGGCCTGATCCTAAGAAGGGGGAAATTGTGAAGCCTAAAGAAGCTCCTGTTGTGAAGGTTAAAATCACTAATAAAAAATGGGAACAAAAGAAAGTAGGAAATCATAAAGATGTGGAGTCTTCAAATAATGTTTCCAAAGAAATAGATGAGAAGGTTTCAAAGATCACCACAAAACATGATAACAATCATCAAAATGCTCTGAATATTTTGGATAAACAAGACGAGAAAAGGAATAAGACTAATGATGATCTTCTTGTTTCTTCCATAGATATGCTTTCTATTTTGTCTCAGATTACTATTAAAGTTCCATTATCTGAATTGCTAAGAATCCCTAAACACCAAAATAAGGCTATAGCATAGTTGGGAAATACTGATGTAAAGGTAAGTCAGGATTGTAATGAAAATAAAAGTCTCAAATAGAGCAATAAAGAAAAAGTAAAGGACAATGAAGTTGAAGGAGTTGTCTCTCAAATCCCTCAAATGTTTTTAGATAATTCTATAAATCAGTGTTTGGGAAATGTTGAACCTGTTGGTGTTTTTAAAACTACTGAACAACAAAATGTTCAATACCAAATTAATACTACTCACAAAATCTAAGGATTAGCTACTTCCCATCAAAAATCAAGTGTACATATTATTTGGACCCAACTTCAACAAAGCCATGACTGGCTTTCTACTCTTTAGGCTCTGCAAAACCAAGGTGGGTATACCTAGGGATAATTTGGATGCAACTGTGTATGAAATTATCTGAGTTTCATTCTGATTCTCATCTATTACCCTCACATACATACATGGTTTACTTCAATTCTTCAATGATCTCAAAACTTATACACATCCCTTATCAGTAGATCTCGTCATAATTCTTCTAAGATTTGCAAATATTTCCACCACTAGTAGCTAACTAAGGCTCAGAAATCAGATACAAAAAAGTGTTGACCAGTATTGAAATTCTTTGAACAGTAAAATGAAATTGATTTTAATTTTAACTTTGATGCTTCTTCATGATCTATACATTTGCAGACTGAATTAACTGGATCAATGCCTCATCCATTGGGATTCAGAGTCTATTCCAATTTATGGATCTGACTGATTGCATTACAATCAATACTATTAGCAATTCTTACTAAAATTTATTCTTACAAACATCCTTCTTATCACCATGGAAATCCTATCAACTCCACTAAAGCATTTACATAATTCATTGAATTAACAGCACTAATAAACTGATATACAACCTAAAATGAATTGCATTCACTTGGATAAGCATTGCTCATACAACATCAATATAACCAAGTAACAAGAATGGAGACAAAATTCAGCAAGAACAGATATGGGGACAGTTCAATTTTTGTATTAATCTCTTTTGAAGATCTATATACAATTGCAAAAGGCTTAGAATAACTCTAGAAAAGATAATAGATTCTTGTAACTTCAATGTATTCCCATGTATTTGCAGAGAGAATACATCATAAAACTTGCACCAAAAAAATTGGACCGACCAATAAGCAATATCTACTAACATTTCAAAATGAAATTAGACCCTTCTCTAGCCCTCGAATCTCACTTAAATAATGTGAGATGCAACAAGCTTCAAGCAAGAGAAACTAACAGGTGTCTTTTACCAAGAAGTATTTACATATACCTGTCACAAAATGACAAAAATATGAGTAACGAAAGACTTCTAAATCAAAAATTCTTTTTGGTATGTCTACTTCTGTTACATCCTCAAACATTATTGACTTTGTTCGTTATTCTAAGTCCTCTGTGTATGCACTTGCCAAGTTATCTAATGATTAAACTTGTTTTGATGATTGTAAGTTAATCTCCACCTGTAGGTTTTCACTATCTTTATCCTATATGGTTGGAGTAACTTCTTCTTTTTCTTCTTCTCTAGTTATATTAGCATCATGCGGGCCCAGACCTATAAGTGAAAGTGACTGATCATTCTTGTCTTCTTCTTCCTGTTGGGCCTGTGTAGTGACAGTATCAATGATTTGGATTTCACCATCCCGCACCTCATCACTTTCAATTTCATCTTTATCAAATTGTTCGCCAAGAGCTATCTCTGCCATCCATTTGTCAAATATTGTATCATCTGTCCAATTGAATTGCAAATTATCCACCTGTCTTCTTAACACATATTCAGCCTTATTATCAATGGACATAAAATCATGTTTCAAAGAATCAAAGAATATTTGGGATTTCACAATTTCTTCAGTTGTTGCGGCCCACCATGCATGCCCTTTTTCATTGATAAACTCATTAATTCTTAAACAAAATAGATCATTCAACTCCTTAGCCCATTCATCTTTACTTATCAAAGTATTCTTCTTATCTAGGGCATGAGGAAACAATCTAAACTTTTGGCCCTTGTATTTATCTAAGTAGCCAACTATCAATCTTTGCAAATGAACCCTCCAATTGTCAAAATTGATAAGATCAAAAACAATATCAAAAGTCTTCTCAATTTGATCACAAGAGGTTGCTATAATAGAATAACATAAAAATGTTATCTCCTTCCTCTTTATTACCCACTTATTAACAATAGGCTTCAAAGCCTCATCTATTGCTTTCACTTCATCCCAAATACTAATCACCTTAGCCAACCGATTATAAAATAGTGGCCATTCAATTTTATCCCCCAAATATGTGAGAGCTTTTCTTAATTTATCTTCATATTTCACCTCCAACTCTACATGTAAGGCCCACAATTTATTCTTTTCTTTTTCAAAGTCCTCAACAGTGTAATATTCTAGCCCTTGGGGTGTATCTGGTATTTCTATGAGGGGAGTGGATTTAAAAGGTTCAACTGGGGGACGAGGGTATGTTATTCTTGGTTTTGTGGACCTCCCCAGTAACTTATTCTCGAGTTCAATTCTCTTTTTTACCTCTTTATTATATGCATCCACAACTGGCTCATATTTACTCTGCAATTCAATCATTCCCTTTTCCTCTTTCTCTGTAGTAGCCAAAAAAAATTGAGAGTAGTCTACATTCATATGGGCTGCCTGCACATGAGAAGTATCAGCAACCCTCCTAACAATGATATTCCCTATCAATCCTAAATCATCAAGCTATGATGAAATAGTCCTAGATCCTCTTCTTAATGACCACATAACAAGAGCAGCATGGTCATTACTAAAAGTAGTCCCTACAAACTCCTTTTTATTTGGGTCCTGCAATTCTAATTTATTAGAAATAGAATTAAAAATCAATGCATCTGCAATATCCCAATTAGGAAATAAAAGTATGTTAGAAACCTTAATCATTTGCCTTCCCTCTTCAGGGGTAATGCTCTGGAACTTTTGCATCATTTGTTCCTTTATTTGGTTTTGGATGGAGGCTTCATCCATTTTTGGATGCTCTGTTTTCATACTCTTACATTTATCCTCAAAAATGTCAATACTTTCCCTCCAAGAAAACTGATAGAAAGCTCTAAACTTTACAAAACTGTCATCTAACAAAAATTGTTGACTAGCCTATTCCAAAATAGGGTCCAATTCCCTTCCCCTGATATCTGCTATAGTCAGCTCAAAACTTGGTACAAGAGGCTCTTGGGGATTCCCTTCATTAATTTCTACTTGACTAACAAAAATTTCCCCTTGTGATCCAATTTGCTCAATTTTCTCATCAGTGAACTACTACTCCTCAATTCTCAAAAGGGTCTGTGAAGGTGAATATTCTTCAACATGAGGATCCTCCTCCCTTATTATTTTTCTCTCCTTAAGGGAGGGCTCAGAAGGCCTCTCTTCCATAACATTACTGGTGGACCCAATTATTTGTTTGCCTTTGTCCACAGTATCCCTTTTATTTCGGATGATAGTATACCCTAGTCTTTTCTAGATAGTTAAATGACCTGCCCCTATATTGGGAGTAAAACCCAATCTTCCCATTACTTCCTTAGCCTTATCTGGATAAAACTTGATAAAGAATTGTTTTTTCTCATTCATTGCCTCTATTATTTTAGGAAAAGTATTCATAAGTTTTCTTATTTTATCTACATTTGTAACGGCATCATTCAAGGGGCTATAATCTGGATTAAAACAATGAATGAAATCCAAAACTTTAGAGAATACTCTCCATTTTTTCTTTTTAGTCTCTTGCTCTTGCAAGGAGTATTCATTTCTTATTATATCTTCAGGAAAATAAAATTCATGATCTATTTTACTAGTTTTAATTTTGTGCCTCAGAGCCAAATGATAAAAACCTTCAGAATCACAAAAATGAGGGTGAGAAATAGCCATCTTATAAGGATTCAAAAACTTGTGCAAAGAAAGCCAACCCCCTTTTGTGATTACAAAATGATGAGCCACTGTGCAAGTAGGAAAAATTGATCCCTTTTGTCTCTTCACTAGAAGGGTTTCCTCCACTCCTCCCAACTACCACAATATTTCAGCTACACCTACCTTCAAGGGCACTTGGTAAGGTAGTACATGAGGGCCTCCTTTAAAACCATATATTCTAAAAATAGTAGAAACAGGGTATGGAATAACATCTCCCCAATTATGCAAAACTTTCAAACCACTGGGATTATCCATAGGCCTAATAAGATCCATCAATGCTTTAGGGATTATGGGATTGTCCCTTAATATAAGGCATCTTAGCTTTGAAGTGAAATACCTATCAAACCTGATAAAATTGGCATTCTCTACATCCCAAGTTATATCTACACTCCACAATTGAACTGGTAGTACTTCCCCATTCTCCTCTCTGCTTAATTTCATTTCTTTACTGAAATATGTAACTCCCTTGAACAAGAAAATGTGCATCAAAAGTGAATAATGGCCAAAAGTCTGTTCCACCTTACTCTTAGCAATCCCAATCAATCCATTATGAATCTCATCAGCTAAGTAGGAAGAAAAATCAAAAATTATGTCCACACCAAAAGAGGAAATCTGGACAACCATATACATAAAATCAACAGGCATAAACTCCTCTTCATCTCTCCCAAAAACTCTGCACAGGGACCTGTATATTTCTAAAGCTCTAGAATTGAAATATGCCTTTTTGAAAGGTTCCCTGGAGGATGATGTTATTGTTGGTAGGGTTCCAATTTTTCCTATGTGTGCCCTTAGTGCACCTTGCCTAACTGCATCTTTCTTTGACATATATTCATTCTCTAACCCTGTCAAATCAATGGGCACATGATAATCAGTGACAGGTCCTAGGTTGAAAAATTCCCTAATTTCTTCTGGGCTGATTGTAATTAAGACTTCACCATCAACTCTCCTCACCACTCTAAGGGCTTGGTCGTAATTCTTGGCTATAGCTTCAAGAAGGTCATAGTCCATGAAAACACTTGGAACCATCAGTTTCCCTATATCAAAATTCCAGACATTGGCATGTGGGGCAAAAAGGTTCCTCTTTGAAAACCATTTTTTGAACAAAATAAGACCAATCTGTTAGGTTATCGCATCCCTAACCCAATTTCCTTTGTCATATAATCCATCTGCTAGTTTCAACCTAGGGTTTAATGAAGTTAGCTTCTTAACTTCTACAGTTTCAATAGTGGAATGGGGGAGGAGCTCAAGCAAATCATCATGGATATTCCTATTTAAATAATTCTCTTGACCAGAAAAAACCTTATGCTTTGGAGCCATATTTGAATAAAATTTGAAGAAACTGAAACACTACAAAGAATATAGTGTAGATACTTACTTTGAATTCCACTCTAGCTCTTTTGAGAATTTCTACAAATTTTACGAACAAAACTGCTCAACAACATTACAAAACTCAATACTACTTTCTCAATAACTTCTTCTTCTCAGAAATGCTCGAGATCTTTATTCACATAAGGTGGAAATAAGAAGATCTTCTATGTTATACTCTATATTTTCTCACATACGAAGCTTTCACTTCTCATTAATGCAATGGGTGGCATCACCTTCTTCATTCAAATTCACGTCATAGATTTCTGAAAAATCCTACGATCCTGGGACATAAAGCAAAGATGACTCATGCTCCACTTGACAAGTTGGCAGTCAAACCAATGAAAACCCGCCATGTGTATCTTTCCTTCCTTATTGGTTCTTCGAAATGGACCCTACTAAACTCTGAGGACATGTGTCACTTAGGTGCTATCTCGCTATACATAAAGAGTAAGCACCTTGTCATAGCGAGATAGTGCCCGTCGTTGATCTTGATTTGATCATGTGGATGACATTTGATGCATTACTTTAGAAAAGCATGGTGGGCCCTTTGTCACTATGTTATCAAACTTTTGATCAACTCTCCATAGCGACATAGCACCTATCAATGATTTAAGATTAATCTGATGGTCATAATCTCCCATATATTTTGTGAATAGGGTGTGGGTCCAATTGTTGATGACATGAGAAAAACCTTGCACTGCTGGCACAAATAAAATCATATTATAATCTCAGTTATATTACCACGCTACTTCAGTCTGACGGGATTTTATTTCCCAGCTGGGGGCTATGTCACTAATGACAAGAAACACAAATTTATCGATAGTGACATAGTGCCTTCCGATGACTTCTCAAAATTTTAGGGCCAGCAAGATAAAGGAAAGTGAGATCATCATGACCCTCATCAATGCTTCTGACAAAGCAATAAAACCACACGTCCACCATGCCACTTGGGAATTTCATGGTTGCCAAAAAACCTCAAAAAGATTGTCGCTTGTATTTCTCATGAAGGTGCCATGTCGCTAATGGCAAAACTTACAAATTTCTTGATAGCGACATAGCACTATGCCGAGAAAATATGATTTTCTGTTGACACCTTTCAGTATTTCAATATTCTTCTTCCTTTCTTGGCTCTGATAGGTCTGTTACAAAACATGATCAAATATTTATGAAACCTTTTTGTTTTCGATCATTGTATCTCCATTTGATGGCACCACTTTTCAACTTAACGTCAAGGTGCTATGTCGCTAAGGGTAAAACATCTACAACTTCTAATAGCGAGATAGCGCCTACCGTAGATCTTTCTAGGATTAGGCAGTGAAAAATAAAAATAAAAAGGCACTCAAGGCGTGGAAGATTTGAATAAGATTGAGAATATTTGTTTATTTTTTGAATTGTTTTTCTCACTTGAAAATATTTAAAAGGGAGACCTAGGGTTTTTCATACTCAGGGCATTTTTGTGACTGCATCAAGAGACAAACTTTGAGAAATCAAAAGGAAACTGCAACACATGAAATAGGGCAAGACTAGAGGAATCTTAGAAATTTGAAAATCACAAGGAATCAAATCCTAACTTGCAAGATGAAAAGCTATAGATGATTTTTCATTAAAATTTTCTGCATTTTTGAAAAACCATTCCAACAGAACCATTTTTCTTAAGCATTGTAGTAAATGGTAAAACATTAGAAAATGGTATGATTGACTCTGGTGCTTCCACCACTGTAATGCCTTTTGAAATAATGAAATAACTAGGCCTAAAGGTGGATACCACTCAAGGAAGATGTTGTGCTATGGATAAGAGAGAAGTGACAGTCATAAGCACTATAAACTCTTTGCCATATAGATTAACAGCCTGCCCTGACAAAGAACTTACCATGAGTGTATTGGTTGTTGACATTCCACCTCAGTATGGCATGTTATTATCAAGAAAGTGGAGTGCTACTATGGATGGGAGCCTACAATGTGATTTTTCATTTGCTACTTTTAACATTGAGGGGAATTTGATAAAAGTCAATAGAGAACCTAAGTGCATATACATGATAGAGGAAGATATAGAAGATAACATGAAAAATTTTGTGGATACAGATATTAATGCATTCAGAGCTAAGGTCTTGACTTTGAGAAAGGATAAACATATATCACAAATAGAAATGGAGGTTGACACAAAAACAGACAAGGGTGATTTATGGACTATGTTCTTTGATGGTGCATGCTGCAAAGAGGGATCTGGTGCAGGCATTTTTTTGATATCTCCAGCAAGGGTAACGTACAAGTTCTCCTTCACTTTAAGTTTTCCCTGTACCAACAAAATAGCAAAGTATGAAGCTTTATTGTTAGGTCTTAGATTGGCTCATAAGCATGGGATAAAATGTTTATATGTTTTGGGAGATTCTGAATTGGTGATATCCCAGGTAAAAAATGCTAATCTGTCAAAGAATAAAAGGTTAAAATAGTATAGAAATCTAGTATGGGATATGATTGAATTTTTTGATGCATTTGGAATTTTTTGCAAAGATAGGACCAATAACAAAATGGCAGATTTATTGGCAAACATAGCTATAAAACCAGATGATATCACATTTGTTGGTGTTTCTAAAATAGAGATTCAAACTAGACCTTTTGTCCCTGACAATGTTCAAAACTAGCAAGTGTTTCAAGATGATAAGGATATCCTAAGATTTTTGAATTGTGAGCATATGTTGTCACGACAGGAAATTGATTGTGTAGCTTATGTTAAAAATGTAGATGGAAAAGATACAATTCTTGGGCATGAAGTTGTGCAATTAAAGACAAATAAAATTCCAAAGGGTCTGGTTGTTTTAGAAACTATTTTTGACAACCAAGATAGGTCACAAACGGACACTAGTGAACACAATATCAAGGACTTAGAAGAAATAAATTTGGGAACTTAAGAGACCCCTAAAAAGGTATATATTGGTAAAAGGTTGCCTCCCAAAATTAGAAAGGATCTAATAGACCTGCTAAGGAAATACAAACATGTGTTTGCATGGTTGTATGATGATTTAAAGGTCTATAGAGAAGATCTCTTCCAACATGAATTCCCTTTGAAACCTGATGCAAAGCCATTTAGACAAAAGCAAAGACCAATAAATCCAACCTTGGCTCCTAAAATGCAGGAAGAATTGATCAAATTGAGGGATACAGGGATTAGAAAACCTATCAGACATTCAACTTGGGTGTCCAATTTAGTACCAATAAGAAAGAAAAATGGAGATATTAGGTTATGTGTTGATTTCAGGAATCTCAACATATCTTCATTAAAAGATAATTATGGTTTACCCAATATGGAAGCCATGTTGCAAAGAGTCACTGGTTCAGAATTGATGTCCATGATCGATGGGTTTTCAGGTTACAATCAAGTGGTTGTTAAAGAGTCTGAACAATTTAAAACTGCTTTCACTACTCTATGGGGTACATATGTTTATGTCAGAATGTCATTTGGGCTTACCAATGCTGGGGCATCCTTTCAAAGAGCAATGGATGTAGCTTTTGTTGATATCATTAATAAATTCTTAGTTGTATATCAAGATGATTTGACTTCTTATTCTAAGGATGAAAATGACCATTGTATGCATTTGGAAAAGGTTTTTATCAGGGCCCTCAAGTATGGTGTCTCTTTGAATCCTAGAAAATGTCAATTTGGTGTCACTGAAGGAAAACTATTGGGACATTTAGTTGGCAAACATGGAGTAAGGATTGATCCTGAGAGAGTAGAAGCAATAGACAAGATCTAAAAGCCTAAAATTGTCAAAGGAATTCAATCATTTTTTGGACAAATTAATTTTCTCAGAAGGTTTGTAACCAACTTTGCAAAGATCAGTAGACCTATATCAAGAATGCTAAAGAAAGGATCTGAGATAAAGTGGGATATTGAACCTAGTATTGCCTTTCAAAAAATTAAACAAGCTATTAAAGATGCCCCTGTTCTTAGAGCTCCTGATTATGACAAACCAATGTATATATTCTCTTTTGCCTCATTTCATACTGTTTCTGCAGTACTATTACAGAAAAATGAAGAAGGCTATGAGCAACCTATTGCATTCTTCAAAAAATCTTTGCAAGCAGCAGAACTCAAATATGATATCAATGAAAAGTAGGCATATGCATTAGTAAAAGGGGTTAAAGCTTTCAGATGTTATTTAATGGGAGCTACTGTTATTGCTTTTGTTCCTACTGCAGCTATGAAGGACATCTTCTCACAACAAGAAGTATCTAGTAGGAGATGTAGATGGATAAATAGGATACAAGAGTTTAACATTGATATTCAAATTACCAAGTTGGTCAGGGGTCAAGGCTTAGCAAAGTCGATGACAGAAGCTAATTTAGAAGCAAACCAAATAAATCAACTTGATGATAGTTGCAGGGAGAATCTTTGTGACATGGATAACTCTAATTCATACAAGGATGTGATTTATTATTTGCAAATTATGAAATCTCCACCAGAGTTAATAGAGAATCAAAAAAGGTCTTTGAAGTTGCAGGCCATAAGGTACATTATAGTGCAAGGACAATTATGGTGGAGAGATATGGAAGGAGTACTCTTGAAATGTGATGAAATTGAGGCTGTAAAAATTTTAAAAGATATGCATCAAGGTGTATGTGGAGGTCATTACATGGCTAAAACCACAGCCCACAAAGTCCTTAGATCTGGTTTTTGGTGGCCAACACTTTTCAAAGATTCTCATGAATTGGTTAAGATATGTGATACTTGTCAAAGATTCAGTGGAAAGTTGAAATTTTTCAGGGAACTTACCATTAAGACTTGTAGAAGTATAGGCACCCTTTCAATTGTGGGGAATTGACTTTATAGGAGAAATCTCAAATAAATCCAATGGTGGACATTCTTGGATTCTGGTGGCAACTGATTACTTTACAAAATGGGTTGAAGCAATCCCTACCAAGAATGCTACAAGCAAAGTGGTGATCAACTTCATTGTGAATAATATTATAACTAGATTTGGTTGCCCATAGAAGATAATAACTGATAATGCTATGTGTTTTAGGTCTGATGAATATAAAGAATTTTGCAGGAAGTATGGCATTACAGAATATACATCCTCACCTTATCATCCCCAAGGAAATGGTCAGGCTGAATCAAGTAATAAGAGTATATTAAAGATTATCAAAAGGATTCTAGGGGAGAACAAGAAGTCATGGGATTCAAAATTTCCATTAGCCTTGTGGGTTGATAGGGTTACTATTAAAAAATCCATTGGGTGTGCCCCATTTGATTTGGTTTATGGTATACAAGCTAGACTTCCACAAAATAACCTGAAGGAGATGTACAAATTCATTCAGCTGTATGAAGATGATATTGTTGATGAAATGCAACTCAGAATGGATGACATTGTGCAACTAGAAGAGACAAGAAGAAACTCCTCTGTCCATAATGCTAAGCTCCAATCACAGATGAAACACCCATATGATAAAAAGGCCATTGAGAGAAAATTTGAAATAGGAGATATGGTACTGATGTGGAATGCCAGAATGGAAGATAAAGGAAAATGTGGAAAGTTTGACCCAATCTGGCTTGGTCCATATAACATCTGTGACAAGAATGGAGAAGATTCATATTTCTTGAAGGATTTGACTGGAGGTATTCTTGAATTACCAGTTCATGGACAATTCTTGAAGAGGTACTTTTCTTAAAGCATCTATTTTCCATGAACAGTAGTTTTAGGTTCCCTTGTACATTCTGTATATTTTGTAAATCCCTGTTTATATCTTTGTGTAGTCTTTTTTCCTGTTCCTGTGTGTTGTTTTGTACTCTCTGAAGAAGTTGTCATGTTCGCACCAAGTATGTGGTCTTCTCTCCCATAGATTCTAAATTCTTGCATAGACTCAAGTAGTCTATCATCCCCAGACACAGCCACTGTTGGTCTAATTTTTCACAGTATGGAAAAATTTTGATATTTGGATTGAAAAAATATTTAAGTCTTTGAATTTTGCAAATTAGGGTTTTCATTTCAAGTGATTCTGAATATTTTTAGATTACCCTGATTGTGCCATGTTCGATGTGTTGTATTATCCTTTTAAATTCTCAAGGTTTGTCTCTCAAATTATCCATGAAAAAACCCTAAGTGTGTGAAAAACCCTTATACCTTTGTTTTGTGTTGCCCTAGTTTTAAAATTTTTAAAAGGTATTATTTCAAATATTTTGGCAGGGCATTTTATACTAAAGATTTGTTTGCATTAGAATACCTTTTAATCCTTATGATAAACATTTTATGTGCTTTAATTGTGATATTCTATTTTAAAAGGACACCAAGTTGAAATGTTTTTCAACACCGTTGATTTTCTCAAGATCAAGGGTTCCCGCATTCCAGCATTATGAAGTTGCGAGAGTTTTAAATAATGCAGGGAAATGCATTTGTGACACATAGCCCCTGATGATTTTTGAGATTTAGTGCACCTCAAAAGGTCTTGCATGTTAGAATTGGTCAGGACACTTTTTGTAGATTTGTCAGTACCCTGTGCATGTTTTATTTTCCTGCACTGTCATTAGTTGTTCAAATTAATGAAAACTTTACTTTATGATCAATATTCATCAACTATGGATCTTTTTTAGATCTACGGTTACCGCATTCCTACATTATCAAGTTGTGAGGTCTTTAAATAATGCAGGGAAATGGGCACATGATGTGTGGCAATGGTGACATCATGGGCCCGCCTTTTGTAGAAAGGTAATAATAGTGTGTCCTCTGTGGTAGTTGTCAGATGACATGGAATGAAGAGAAAGCATTTCATTAGTCCATTCAATTGAATAAGTGCACAGTCATTGCAAGATTTTGATCACCGTTGATTAAAGCAAGATCGACGGATTGCACTTTCTCGCATTATCAAGATACTCAATTTTTAAATAATGCGGGCAAGCGAGCATGGTGGGACCTAGACCAAACTTTAAGGAGTATGTCGATCATCCCATGCTAGAAAAAATTAAGTGTAATAAAGTGCGCTCATTGATAGTAGGTGACAAGTGTGCCAAGTTGGAAGCAATAATGTCATGGGCGTGGAAACTTTAATTACTATAGTTAAACCTATCAAAGAATATGGACTAAAGGGTCACTTTTCATTGGTCAAGTTGGTTTAGTGGGCCGCCAAATAAAGAGATCTTGGTTCTCCATCGATCAGGGTAAGATTGACAGTGCCCGCATTCCCGCATTATCAAAATGCGAGGTTTTTAAGTAATGCTAGCAAGTAGGCATGTGACACATGGACAAGGCTTTGAAAGTTTTAAAGACATTTAACTTTTGAAACGAAGTCATCCGATCTGTGGAAAATCAACGGGTAAAATTTAAATTTCAAAATGTAGCATGAAAGTATACCAAGTTTCCTTCGTGCGACCTAAATACTCTGATATAGCATGCGAATTTGCCATTGTTGAAGCATAGTTACAAATTTTCTCAGCGCGAAAGGATTTATAGAGCTAGGGTACAAAAATTTTCAAGGGTTTCAGCAAAATTCATAGAGAAAATTGTAGAGAAAGGAGGGCAAATTTGGTGGGTAAGTGATCTATAACTAGTAGGAATCAAGAATTTGCTGTTGTAAAGGTTCTGAAAATCTTAAAGATGCCTCCACGAAAGGATTTTTCTGGGCAAACTGAATATTCAAAAGGGGTGTGCATGATGATTTTCTAGAACAATTTCCTTTGTTAGTACATGAGATAACTAAGGGGAGGGAGTTGATTCCTAAAAACCCTAGAGTAGCCATAGCAAAGGGTTTCTATGACAAGGCTAACTGGGTACGAGATGCTCAGGTCTCCATGGGAGGTTTGGAATTATTTAGAACATGGTTTTCAGAGCGAAATCTAGATACTCTTTTGAGCAATGTCTGGGAGTTTGATATTGGAAAATTAATAGTTCCCACAGTCTTCTTTGATAGTGATTTATTAGTAGATTTGGCCAAGAAGTATGATCCCATTACAAGGTGGGTAAAGAACCATGCTGGAATAAACCTCTTTAGGGTTTACCCTAAATTAATTAGAGAAGTCTTCAATCTTAACCCTAACCATGTTGTGCATGAAACTATTGACATGGGTGACCTACAAGCAAGGTATGATGCACAAAAAACCTACTTGAAAAGAGGACCATTACAGGAGCATGTTGCTAAAGTTGGTACTTTGTTTGTGATCACAACCAGCACCCCAAAGGCACTATTGAAAAGACATTTTAACATTAGGGCTCAGGCGTTATATATTTCTCTTTGTAAGATTTTTGGAATGGATGAAGTAAAACATATCCCAGGTTCAATTGTCCTTGTAATGGCTCAGACTCTTCAATTTGGAATGAGCACTATTCTAGATTTTGTAACATTTTTGGCAAGAGAAATTCACATGGTTTGGTGAGAATACCAAGAGGAAAAGTAGATAAACCTTTCTGTGGGTATTCAATGCTTATGTTTGCATAAGGGACTTGCTTTCTTTTCAAAGGGGATGGAGCTAGAGACAACTAAGGATGGAGAAAAGAATCCAGTACAGTTATGGAGTGTGGATATGACATCAGAAGCCACAGATGCCAGTTATGTGAGATTTGATAGGTATTTTGCATCAAAGCTTAGATTGCTTTTAAGAGGAGATAGCCCTAGAATCCCACAAGCATTGTTAGAATTGGTCAAACCCAAGGACCATGTTAAAGGGCTACTTGTCAGTCATAACTGGGGGGATATAATTCCCTACAATGTTTCAACAGTGATAAGGGTATATTATGCCATCCATCCTCGGCATAGGAAACCTATATTTCACTGTTATCTTATTAATGGCTCTGGAATCAGTACACATTCTCCATTCTCCATTCTTTTTAGTTGATAATACAGCAGGTACAACACATGGACTCAAGCTTTCTATGATCAAACCTTTCTACAATAACTCATGCACTTGTCTGTTAAGTTCTTCATTCTCTGTAGGTGTCAATCTATATGGTGCTTTGTTTGGAAAAATAGCTCCAGGAATTAGATCCATACAATGACTTATACTTCTTACTGGAGATAAACCATTAGGAATATCATCAGCAATAATCTCTTTATACTCATTTAGCAATTCAGCAATTTCTTCTGATACTCGGCTTCCATTAGTTTCTCTTGTCACTTGGTCACCACTGACTAGTACTCGATTAACACTATTTGTTGGCACACAGCTCGATCCTCTAGGAATTATAGCAAAACAAGCTTGGTTCCTTTTCAAATTTTTTTCCATTCACCATGCAAATCTTCACAGTAGTACAATTCACCTCATCTGGACTCTAAATCAAAGGCAACAATATTTGCTTCTTCCCATTCACCCAAAGAGTATATTGATTCAATCTTCCATCATGTATAGCATATCTATCATATTGCCAAGGTCTACGCAACAAAATATGACAACAATCCATAGGCATAATATCACACAAAACTTCATCAAAGTAATGTCCAATTTTGAACTTCACAAGGCATTGCTCACTTACCAATATCTTATGCTCATGTTTGATCCATGAAACATGATAAGGTTTGGGATGTTTCAGCCTCTACAACTGCAACTTTATAACCAGCTCTTCTAATGCCAAATTTGTAGAACTTCCACTAGCAATGATCACCTTGTAGCATTTCCCAGCCATCTTACATCTGGTCTTGAAAAGACTTCTCCTTAGAATAGGTTCCTCATCACTTCCCTTATTACACAAGGTTCTTCTCACCATTAGATTTTCTCCAGCCTCAAGTCCACTTGGTAAACCCTCATCATCTCCTTGAATCACAACATTTCTACTATTCTGCCCACTTTTAGAAGATCTACATTTAAAAGATCTATGTCCCTCTTTACCACATCTGAAATAATTACCATGAAATCCACCTCTAGAATAAGAATTACCTCTTCCTCAGTAAGAACCAATACCTCCTCGGTAAGAACTACCACCTTTCCATTTGGTTTTTCCCTTGTCATCATTCTTCCATTCAGATTTTCCTTTATGTTGCACAGAATTGTCAGATCAGCTACCTTCTCCATAGGATCTACCTCTACCTCTCTAGAATCTGCCACCTCTACTTCTTTGTCTTTGTTCATGCTTCTTTGTCAAGATCTCCTCAGCTTTCAAGGTATATTGATATGCTTCTTCTACACTTTCCAACTTCACAAAACTTATCTCATCTTGAATACCAAATCTCAATCCATTTAGATATCTTGCAATCTTCTCAAGATCATCATCCACATGTCCAGATCTGATGTCTAGTCTATAGAATTCCTCGGTATACTCTTTCACAGTCATGTCCTTTTGTTTCAAATGTTGCATCTTTCTCAACAAGATAACTTGGTAATCAACAGGAAGGAATTTGTTCTTTACCTTGTTCACCATCTTTACCCTGATGGCACTCAAAATTGCATTCCCGTTTTGAGTGCCTGTTCCAAATTTTGAGTTACTTTGAGCCCCCTATGAGCACTTTTCTTGCTTGTGTCCCAGCTATTTGTTTAAGGCCTATAAGGTGTTTTATGTTTCTAACACCCTTCATTCAGCCTGTCTATGCATTCTATGATGATAGATTAACATTTCGAACTATTCTGTGAAGTCCCATTTTGATTGGTCTTCAGTTTTACATTTTCTGCCCATGTCAAACAGTGTTCAAAGGGCATTTTTGCATTTGAATATTTTTTACCTGGTTATGTTTCATAATTCGCTACTTTGAGGATGTTTAGTATGCATACCAAATAATCTATGTTTCAAGTTTCAAGTCATTGTGAATCCGTTTGACTAGGTTTCTAACCCCTCAAAGTTGGCAATTTACTATTTTCATAAATTTGCATTTTGTTCATAATTTTTGGTAGCCCTGTTTGACCTATCATAACTTTTGACTAGTTGACCCAAATGAGAAATTTCCTTTTGCATCATATTCTAGGGGTCAGAGACTTGCTACGTTCCTAATTTGAGCTTATGAAGAATCCGTTTGATCAGTTTTCAAACATGATTCTGTTTACAATTTATAACTTTTTTACTGGTCCCATGAAGTGCAGATTGTTCAAGTGCCCTGTTCGTGATGTCATATCTCTGAATTCGTGATTGCCTGGATCAAATGGTTTGTTCCTCTGCATTCTACTCCAAAAATACTTTGAGTGTGCCAGTTTATGAACTTTGAGGAATCCGTCTACACACTTTTCCAGGGTCATTCCATTTGTAAAAAACACTATTTTACTGATATTCACCATCCTACAATTCCATGTAGCCAACTTCAGACGCTTACCAAATGTGCCCCGTGATTCATCATGAGCCCAAATCATAGAAGTATACTCTCCTCATGACAAAGTATCAATGCCCCATTTTTCAAAATCTCAAGTGCCCATTTGCTCTGTTTTCAAGGCCAAAACCAAATGCAATTTCTTGCATTCAGACATGTTTATGTGTAGGTGATTTTAGGTAGGCATTTTTAGAGGTCGATATCTTTTGACCCCGATATCATCATGCAACAAGATTTGGCAGGTTTGTTGAATGTGTCGGAGAGAACAGAGGTCCTGAGTTTCAAAGTTCGGCTAGGTGTTTATGATAGTTTTTAAAGCCGGCAATAGACCTTATTATCATAAAATCACAGTTTGCAAAGAATGGGTTAAATGAGTTTTAAATGATCAATTTGTGTTCAATTTTGATTCCAGATGGTTTGAGGTGATCGATGGATCAATTTATAGAATCAGTTGTTTGGAAACAAAGATTTTTTTAGCTGGACCCACTTTGGGGTCAGACTAATTCCATCAGACTGACGAGGATTGTGTGCAAATTGAAAGAAAAGTAGATGGAGAAAAATAGAAGATAGAGAGTGGAGGCAATGTTTTCATTTTACGTTGATTCTATGTTTCCTGTCCACCTGATGAGAGGCCAAGTTATCCCTCCATACCATCCAGTCTTAATTTTGAATGCGGACATCTCCAAAGTTTGAAAGATTATCACCTAATTTTGAGCAGGCTCTCCTCTCTAAAAATGAATCATTAGATGGAAAATCTACCTGGACACCTACAAGTAGTAATATCAAAGGAGGTAGATGAATAGGGAACGACTATAATAGAACAGCCCACATTTTTTAGAGAAGCTGCATTATAAAGGACAGAGGCATCCACGTGCACAGCAGGAGGATGGAGAGGCAATGGGTTGCTTAGTACTGGAAGAGTATGTGCATATATCATTATCAGTAATGGCAGGGGAGGCGTCATGTCAAAGGACAGGGCACAAGAAATGCTTTATAACTTCTCCCCATGCAAGGAAAGTGCCCAACTGAATAGTGCTCACGTTCAATCCACCTGTACAATAGGTAAAAAAGGGTCCATGGCAGATGAGCTAAAAGGAGAGTCCACGCGTGGCATTTGGAGCTTGCAGGGGACGTCTCCAGCAATAAGCCTTTTTTTGAGTTGTTCAAAATAAATCACGGTAGGGAGCCCCAAATTTTTATATGAAAGCCGCAGCAAATCTTCCAAGCAGGCTGCTGCATGGGTAGGGAAGTCGCCATTAGTAGTAGTTGTAGTGTATCAGCTGAGTATGGATGTGGACAGCACAGGTGTCAAAGAAGATAAGTCAGATCTTATTGACACTCAAGAAGCTAAGTCCTTGGTTTCCAAACAAGTTGTCATAAACTGGGATTTTGAAGAGGAAGATAATATTCTTGAAAGGATGAAAGTTGTCTTTACAAGAAAAATTTCTTGACTAAAGATGAAAAAGAGCAAACATGGTCAAAAATAATCTTATCCCAAATGTTCTAATGCTACCCTTAAACTTGCAAGTAATAGGAGATATTCAAGAACTAGCAATGTGAAGGGTACTGATACTTCCTCAGTGAAGAAAGTCAATTCCAAGAGAAAAGTTGAGATATCAACACCAGCGGGACCTAATGAAGCTATTTAGGTTGATGATGAACCTGACAATGAACAGGTTGGTGAACTTATTGACAATCATTAACAAGTCTAGATGACAATGGGCACATCTCCTTCAAGAATAGAACTTATGAATACTCTAAGCAAGAGTAATGAACCTCAAAAAATTGTTGCTTGGTGAAGGGAACCTCCCCTTTTTTATGCATTTAGGTGTTCTTGTAATTGGTTTAGGTTTTTTTAGGTGTGTTGAATAAATTACAATGGGTTGGATGTAAGGTTGGTCAACCATATGTTTGTAAGAGTCTATAGTGCTCAATAGGTGGACAAGTTGCTATTTTGGCTTAGAATAGTGAACTATTACTCTTTTGATATAAGATGGGTTTGAGGGTTGATTTAGGGCCCTATGTAGCTTTTCTAGGGTCAAATTGCTCACACTCAACCATTAAGTTGTCAAACAAGGTCAAATTGCTCATTATGCAAAAAGTTGCTAGCAATTTTGAAAAGTTGCTCAAGCAACTTTGACAACTTATGCAAGAATGGAGAAAATTTTGGTTAGATAAATTATAACCACTTATGCTTGGGATATAATCATGGATTCGATGCTTGGAGAAGGTTAATGGAATTTTGGAGTGCATTTATTGTCTTTTGTACTTCTGTATACACTTTTGTGGTTGTACTGTGCTAGAATTGTATTGTTTCTTTGTGCTTCTACGGATTGGTGGAGTAGATCAGGACACATGGGAATGTAGAGGTTTTCAACATATTTCATTTCTAATAGGTAGTTTACTTTCAAGTTTCTAGAGTGCAGTGTTAGGAGTTTTTGAAGGTCACTATTTATATAGGGCAAATACAGTGTTGTTTGGCAAAGAAATGGCTCTCACCCAAGAACCCATCGGTGGAAATGGATGAAATTGTGGGGGAAGTAGGGTTAGAGTCTATACATAGAAGAAAAAAAATTTTGTTTTTGCAATCCATTCCTTGGTTCCAATGGAAAGCCCTATGGCTGACTGTTGAACACAGGTGAGTCAGGACAGGGTAAAGATTATATTTGTACGTGCACCCATAGCCTTGTGGAAAAGAACTATTGGATTCTATGGAAGCCCTAGACAACCCCCTAATAGTTTTAAGAGGTGGAAGGAGTTGAAACAAGGTGTTGAGACCTTTCTGGAAATTGTTTGTGCTCACTAGTCCAGAGGCCTAATTCATAGGCTATAAACTAGGGCCTAGCAAGAACTAGGATTATGGGTGCAACTAGAAGCTAAGATCTTGGATTTTAGAAGTACTCTCATGTACCTTGAATATTTTGAAGGACTTGAGTGTGGTCATTTGGAGGTTTTGGAAGGTGTGGCTTAAGACAGATAAACTGGGCCTAATAGGGGCTAGGCAACTACGTCTCCTAGTAGTTTGGAGATCAAATGAATTGGCAAAGAGACTAGAAGTGTGGAAAAGTGTTAAAAGTGACTCTAAATGAGTAAGTAGACTAGTAAGTGTCTAAGGGAATGTGTGGAGAGATCCTAGGCAGAAGATTGGGAATTCTAGGAGGAAAGGCTAAGGAAGAGGACTAAGGTATTTGGGAGATAGTTGGACTAGTTGACCCTTGTAAGCTTGGAATCATGTAAAGGTCAACTATACCTTGGAGGAGAATTTTATTCCAAGGATCTTGGAGATCCTAACTAGAGAAGATCCTAAACCATTGGATGGTTATGCAAGTAAAGGAGCAATTGGAGTGAAGAAAACCTAGGATACCCAACTCCTCTACATCAGAGTGGTATTAGAGCCAACTTTAGTTAGTACATGTCTAACAAAGAAGGAAGTCAAGGGAGCCAAGAAGCTAATAGTATGCCACTGAAGGAAATGAGAAAGGGTTCCATAGTGGACTTGGTCAAGGATCTATTGGCCAAGGCCAATCAGGCAGAGACAAAGAGTAAGAAAAAGATTACAGAATGGGGAGGTGAAAGTGATGAGGAAGATGAAGAAGGCCTCGTAGGAGAGACATCAAAAAGTAAGGAGGAGGTGGACTAAGATAAGAAGGTATTCTTGGAAGCCTTTAAGTCTCTCAACAAAGACAGTATGGAACACATCCCTTACTATAGTGGTAGACTGAATGGGGATGAATTGTTAGATTGGCTAGAACCCATTGATGACCAATTTGACTACAAGGAAGTGCAAGAGGAAAAAAGAGTCAGTTATGCTAAGGCTAGACTCAAGGGCTCAACATTGGTGTGGTGGAACATGATGCAAGCTGATAGGGTAGCAATAGTGAAGAAGACGATGGTAGCATGGGAGAGAATGAAGATTAGAATCAAGGCTCGGTTCTTGCCCACTGACTATGAGATCCAGATGTACCAAAAGTTGTAGAATCTAAGGCAGAGGGATATGACAGTAAGCTCTTACACTAAGGAGTTCAATAGGCTGAGTCTCAGAGCTAGAAGGCAAGAAAAAGAGGTGGAAAAGGTAGCTAGGTACCTTAATGGCTTAAGGCAAGGGATCCAAGATGAGACCACTATGTTGGCCTCTAATAGCATGCACAAGTGTTTCCAAATGGCACTAAGAGAAGAGGATAAAGCTAGGAGGAGGAATGAGTCTTATCAGAGGGGAAAAGGGGGAAAAAATAGAGGATTTAGGGGAAGAGGCAACTTTGGAAGGGAGCAAGGTCCTAATAAGCCTGATGAAGGACAATCAGCTAAAAGAAGTGGTGGTAACTAGTATAGGGGATCCTTCCAAAGGGGAGGATATAGAGGAAGAGGGCCTCCAAGAGGAAGATTCTAGTCACAAGGAAGGTCTAACTCAATCTTTACTAGCGGGTGTTATAACTGCAACCAGGTAGGACATAGAATGGGTAGGTGTCCTGAGAAGGCTAGTTCCTCTTCAATGGGGGAAAGGAGAAATCAATTGGTTCAAGAGGATGACACACAAAGTGTTACTTCTCCTATTTCCAAGGCAGGGCTTGTAGTGGATGGGGAGAATCTAATGCTAAGGAGAACTTTGTTAAAGATGACAAGTGTTGTCGAGCCTCCACAAAGCAAGAATCTATTCAAGAAAACTTGTAGGTCTTATGGGAAGATTTGCAAGGTAATAATGGACTCTGGTTCCACTAAAAATATAGTGTCTACTGCGATGGTGGATAAACTAAAGTTAAGGAGGATGCCTCATGCCACTCCCTATAAGGTTTCATGGTTGAATAAAGGAAAACAAATAATGGTAGATGAGAAAAGTGTGGTTGAATTTGAGATTGGTGAATATAAAGACAAGGTCATGTGGCATCATGCTAATGGATGCATGCTACCTACTCCTAGGACATCCATTGCAGTATGATGTCAAAGCTATCAATGATGGTGAGAAGAATACCTACGTGATCACAAAATAGGGCCATAAATTCCAAATGGATCCATTGCAAGAACCTAGTGAGGAGAAGCATGTAGGAAGCAATGTAATGTTGTTGAGTGGAAAAGAGTTTCTCAAGGCTATGAAGAAAGAGAAAGGGGTTTGTTGTGTAGTGATAGTGAAGCCAAAGGAGGAGACCAAGGAGAAAGCCAATATGCCACCAAAGGTACAAGAATTGTTGGAAAGGTACCATCACATAGTAGATAATGGGTTTCCAAGTGCATTATCACCAATGAGGGATCTGGGTCATCAAATTGACCTTATACTTGGAGAAAAGTTTCCAAACAAAGAAGCGTACAAGATGACACCAAGTCAAAATGCAGAGATAGAAAGGTAGATTCAAGATTTGTTGGATAAAGGCTTGATAATGAAGAGTTTAAGCCCATGTGTTGTACCTACAGTACTTGCACCTAAAAAGGATGGGAAATGGAGGATGTGTATGGACTCCAGTGCCATAAAAAAAATCACAATCAGATATAGGTTTCCAATTCCCTGAATAGAATATTTAATGGACAATTTAGGAGGTTCTTGTTATTTTTCCAAGGTGGATTTGAAGTCAAGATATCACCAAATAAGAGTAAGGCCTAGTGATGAGTGGAAGACAACATTTAAAATAAATGAAGGCCTCTATGAATGGCTTGTTATACCCTTTGTCTTAACAAATGCACCTAGCAAATTCATGAGGCTCATGAATGAAGTGCTAGTAGATTTCATTGGTAAGTTTGTAATTGTTTACCTTAATGACATTTTGATATTTAGCAGGTCCAAGGAGGAGCACGTGAAGAATTTGGAGATGGTCTTGAGGAGACTACATCAAGAGAAGTTGATGATCAATCAAGAAAAATGTGAGTTTATGAAAACTGAACTAGTTTATCTTGGTTTTGTGGTAGCTAATGGATGTATTAAGATGGACCTTGATAAAGTTAAGTCAATCTTGGAATGACCTACACCTAGGTCCATAGGAGATGTTAGGAGTTTCCATGGTTTGGCCTCCTACTATAGGAAATTTTTAAGTAACTTTAGTCATGTATGTGCCCCTATCCTCAACACTATAAAAGGTAGGATCAAATGTTAGTTTAAATGGACAGTAGCAGTAGACCAAGGATTTGAAATATTGAAGAAGAGGATTGAAGAGTTACCTACCCTTAGGTTCCCTAATTTCAACCAATTATTTGTGGTGGAGTGTGATGCCAACAAGTTGGCCATAAGATTTGTATTAAGCCAAGAAGGACACCCTATAGCTTTCTTCTTAAAGAAGATGAATGAGGCTAAACAAAAGTACTCCACCTATGACTTGGAGTTATATGCTATGGTGCAAGCTCTCAAAAAATGGAAACACCATCTCTTACCTAGAGAATTTGTAGTCTATACTGATAATCATGCTTTAAGTTTCCTCAATGGACAGGACAAACTAAATCAAAGGCACTTGAAGTGGATAGAATCTTTGCAGGCCTATACATTTGTTATCAAGCATAAGAAGGGAGTAAGCAACAAAGTAGCAGATGCTCTGAGCAGGAGAGTCTTAACCATACATGAGATCCAATTACAAAGCATAGGGATGAATGATTTGAAGGAACTCTACAAAGAAGACAAGGACTTCAGAGAAGCCTATGAAGCATGTGTGCACTTCCAACAAGGAAGGTGGACTTCAGTGAGTTTGTGTTGTAGGAATGTTTATGGTTTAAGGGACACCTTATGTGCATACCCCAAAGCTCAATGAGGGAGAAAATTGTGAAGGAGAAACACCAAGGGAGTTTAGGAGGACACTTTGGAGTGGATAAATCTCTAGAGCAAGTCAATAGGCATTACTATTTGCCTAAGATGCAGTCTGATATCAAAAATTTTGTTGAACAATGTTAGATCTACCAAAGATTAAAAGGACAAAGCAGCAATAATGGGTTGTATCAACCACTCACCATACCCCAAAGGCCTTGGTAGTGCCTTAGTATGGATTTTGTGTTGGGGTAGCCAAAGACAACAAGGGGTAATGATAGTTTTTTGTGGTAGTGGACCATTTTAGCAAGATGGCACACTTTATTCCATGCAAGCAAACCAATGATGCTTCACAAATTATAGGCCTATTCTTCAGGGATAGTGTGAGAATTCATGGATTGCCTCTAAATATTGTAAGTGATAGAGATAGAAAGTTTATGGGTCACTTATGGAGGACCTTGTGGAAAAAACTTGGCACAAATTTTTCTTTCTCTTTAGCCTACCATCCTCAATCCGATGGCCAAACAGAGGTGGTGAATAGGTCACTTGGGAATTTTCTAAGATGTTTAACCAAACAACATGGCCAACCATGGGATCACGTCATAGGGAAAGCTGAATTTTCCTACAATGACTCCATCAATAGGAGCACTGGCAAAAGAACTTTTGAAATAGTGTATGGCGCTCATCCTAGAGGGATCTTAGAGTTAAGGGATCTTAGCTTATCAGACAAAAGGAGTGCACAAGGGGATTCATTTGTAGAATAGATGAAGGAGCTTCATGATCAAGTCACCAAAAGTTTGAAAAAATAGGGAGAGAAGTACAAGGCCAAAGTTGACCAAACAAGAAGAGATCTATAGTTCAAAATAGGGGATCTAGTCCTTGCATACCTCAAGAGGGAGAGGTTGCCCAAGGGTCAGCCAACAGAGTTACTCATGAAGTAGATAGGCCCATTGAAGATTTTGCACAAATATGGAAAGAATGCTTATGAGGTGGAGTTGCCTCCTGACCTAGGAATCTCACCAATCTTCAATGTTTTTGATTTGTACACCTACAAGGGGCCACCCTTAGATTCAAGTCAATACTCTCTTGGAGCTTTGGAGGATGCTGACTGGATGAAAGACTTGCCTACCCCTACACCTATGAAGTTGGGCAGTATTTTGGATTCTAAAGTCCTCAGGAAGACTAGGAAGGGTAATCACAAAGAGTATCTCATCAAGTGGCAAGGACTACCTGATTCTAAGGCTACTTGGATGACTGAGGTAGACATTCTGAAACATGGGGTCACCATTGAAGACCTCCTAACTCAAGGGACTTGAGTTTTTTTCCCAAGGGAGTATGGTGCAGGGCACCTCCCCTTTTTATTCTTTTAGGTGTTCTTAGGGTTGGTCTAGGTTTTTTTAGGTGTGTTGAATAAAGTACAATAGTTTGGATGTAAGGTTGGACAACCATATGTTTGTAAGAGCCTATAGTGCTCAATAGGTGGACAAGTTGCTATTTTGGCTTAGAATAGTGAACTATTTCTCTTTTGATATAGGATGGGTTTGGGGGATGATTTAGGGCCCTATGTAGCTTTTCTAGGGTCAAATTTCTCATTATGCTAAAAGTTGCTAGCAATTTTGAAAAGTTGCTCAACCAAATTTGACAACTTTTGCAAGAATGGAGAAACTTTTGGTTAGATCAATTCTAACCACCCATGCTTGGGATATAATCATGGATTCGATGCTTGGAGAAGGTTAATGGAATTTTGGATTGCATTTATAGTCTTTTGTACTTCTGTATGGACTTATGTGGTTGTACTATGCTAGAACTGTACTATTTCTTTGTGGTTGTACAGCTTGTATGGATTGGTGGAGGAGATTGGGACCCATGGGAATGTAGATGTTTTCAAATATATTTCATTGTTAATAGGTATTTTTCTTTCAAGTTACTAGAGTGCAGTGTTAGGAATTTTTGAAGGGCAGTGTTTATATAGGGCAAACACAGTGTTGTTTGGCAAAGAAATGGCTATAACCTAAGAACCCACTGGTGGAAATGGTTGAAACCATGGGGGAAGTAGGGTTAGATTTTTTACATAGAATTTTTGTTTTTTTTTTGTGTCTTTGCAATCCATTCCTTGGTTCCAATGGCAAGATCTATGGCTGATTGTTAAACACGGGTGAGCCAGGATAGGGTAAAGATTATTTTGGTACATGCACCCATAGGCTTGTGGAAAAGAAATATTGGTGTCTATGGAAGCCCTAGATAAACCCCTGATAGGTTTCATAGGTGGAAGGAGTTGAAACAAGGTGTGGAGACCTTTTTGGAAATTGTTTGTGCTCACTGGTCCAGAGGCCTAATTCATAGGCTATAAACTAGGGTCTGGCAGGAACTAGGGTTATGGGTGCAACAGATTTTGGATTTTGGAAGTACTCTCATATCCCTTGAATATTTTCAAGGACTTGAGTGTGGTCATTTGGAGGTTTTGGAAGGTGTGTCTTAAGACAGATAAACTAGGCCTAATAAGGGCTAGGCAACTAGGTCTTCTAGTAGTTTGGAGATCAAATGAATTGGAAAAGAGACCAGAAGTGTGGAAAAGGGTTAAAAGTGACTCTAAATGAGTAAGTACACTAAAAAGTGTCTAAGGGAATGTGTGGAGAGATCCTAGGGAGAAGATTGGGCATTCTAGGAGGAAAGGCTAAGGAAGAGGACTAAGGTATTTGGGAGATAGATGGACTAGTTCACCCTTGTAAGCTTGGAATCGTGTAAAGGTCAACTATACCTTGGAGGAGAAGTTGATCCCAAGGATCTTGGAGATCCTAACTAGAGAAGATCCTACACCATTGGATGGTTAGGCAAGTAAAGGTGCAATTGGAGTGAAGAAAACCTAGGATACCTAACTCCTCTACATCATTGTTTCTACTCCAAATTGGTTATTTGCTTCAGTAAATAAGAAATGAAGCTTGGTACATGTTTTCTTTCCAGTAGGTGATATTGTGAGAAAGTACACTACCAAGACTCCAAAACCTAAGAGAAAAGAGCACATCCAAGATAGTGTTTGACAATAAAACAGGTAAAAGCATTGTAGAAGTAGCTACATATTGTATACACTACTATGTTAGCAAGAAAACACTAATCTACTTAAAGAAACAAAGCATTAACTAACAAAACTAATATAACATATAAGAGAGACTAAAGAGAAAACCCTAATTAGGAATGTGAGCCAAATGAATGGACTCTCCCAATAGGATTTGACTCTTTGCTTGGTAGATGAGTCTAAGTAAAGGATTGGTATGTATGCTCAAAGGGCTTCAAACTTGCTTCAATGGATGTTGAGATTTGGATGTGGATGTTTGTAAAAGTATGGGTTTGGCTTCTCAAAATGACATTATAACTTTAGCTTAAGGATTGTGATGAAATGGCTTGGGAGGGGATCCAATTTATAGGAAAGAGGCTTGAGGATTTGAGGGCTAAGATGCAAGGATGGGAGAAAGCTTATGGAGGGCTCAGATTGCATGAGAGGAGAGCACATGGATTGTGCTTCCTTACAGCAAATCAGGGAGTGACACATGTCACAAGGTCATTGGATGGAGGAAAGGGCAAAGATGAGTCAACAAGGGAGGCTCAAGGCCTTAAAGACCCTCATAAATGGCTTGTAAGAGCAATGAATGGGCTTGTAAGAGTCTTTGTGGCTTTGTGGGCTTCATAAAGTTTTGTGGTTGGGATATTTTGGAAGGAGTTGAGATTGTTGACTTTGCTTGGTTTTGGAAAGTCTTAAGCTTGTTTAGGGAATGTGACAAGGTTAGGGGGGGATTAGGCTTGGGTTCAGGATTAGTTTAAGGATGTTAGAGATATGCAAGTGGATGGTATTTAATGAAGGTGGGTGAGTTAGTAGCTAAGCTTGGTTAGTATGGGTGCATGGGGTGGATTCGGCTAAAATGGAGGTTTAGAGATAGGCTTAGGATGAGGATGAAGACCTTCTAGAAGAGTCTAGAACTTCCTAGGATGAGGGTAAAAGGTTTTTAGGAAATAAATAAAGTTTTATTTATTTCATGGGTTTGGGTTGAGGAGATATTCATTAAAACATTTTTAATAAACATGAGGATTAATGTTTAACCTTAATTAAATATTTTGAGTTGAGATTAGGGGTAGAAAATGATGAGATTAGCCTTTAATCAAAATTAAAGAAGGATTAGAAGATTTTGGAAGAGGTTAGTGATCTTAAGGAAATTGGCCAAGTTTTGGACAAAAAATAAATTAAATATTTATTTTGGGATTTTTGGGTCAATTTATTAATTAAATAATTAATAAATAAGGAAATAATGTTTAAATGAGATTTAAACATTCTTGGGAGGGATTCCTTAATTAAATATTTTTAATTAAGATAAAGGGATTGAATGGCATAAAAATAAATTAATTAATGATGATGTCATCAGGGATTTTTCAAAAAATAAAAAATACTTTATTTTCTAAGGGAATTAGCACAACTCAGAAAAGAAATGCACAAACCTATGAGGGAATTTGTGGCTAAATACAATAAGCTTTTAGAAAAAATTCCTGCAGCCTAAAGACCCAACACTGAGAATTAGAAAGGATTCTTCCTAGGTGTCATGCCCCCATATATCTCTTTTCAAATGAGGATGAATGTACCTGCTGATTTAGTAACAGCTTAGAGGTTAGCCATAGAATTAGAGCATGATCTGATAATCACCGGGAAGTGGAGGAAAGATGTGTAAACATCTGGTGCTCAAACCTCTACGAGCACATATCATGTGGTTCAAAGGTTGGTAAACGATGTTATCAACCTAAAGAGACAACAAGTCATACCTAATGTTTATATGAACCAATATCAAGATCAAGTCGGGTGGAATAACTTTCCTACACAACAAAGAAGAGGTTCTTATCAGTTGTCTAGCCCACAAAATAAGTTATAGATAGAAACTCCTCCTGTGAAAGAGGTAATATGTTATTTTCACCTTAACACAAATCATGATGGCGAAACATGCATTGACTAGTTGAGGTATTTGAAAATAAAAGAAATTGAAGGTCAGCATGGGATCGTTACCAAAGTGGAATCTTGTCCATCTGATGCAAGCACCTCGGTAGCTTTCTTCTTGGAGTATGAGTTTGATTCTGGAAAAAGAAGGGATATCCTATTAGCCACAAATGATTCGTCCTATTCTATATTAACCAAAAGTCAAAGAAATTCGAACTTTACCCCTAGAGTAGGGTCAAGTCCATAAGGTGCGAAAGGGAAAGACCCGTCTCAATCTAATAGAGATACCCCTAAAGTTACTGAAAATGCTTTTCCTCAAACGAATGTTGTAAATCCAAATTCATCTTCTTCTTTTGATATAGTTCATTTTTCTAAATCTTCTTCTGTTACTATATCTACTGTTGATTATTTGAAATCCAATCCCAAAGAATTAGACAAACTAGTTTAATTTATCAAAGGTGAACCTTGTAATAGTTCCAAGCTTATAGGAGAAACCTATGATTTTGTTGAACCTCCTACTCTAACTCTTGAACATGCCTCAAAACAACAAAGTTCAATGGTTCTTGAAGTGGATAAATAGGATAAAAATCCCAATCCATTCTACATCTCATTGTTACTAAATGGACGAAAACTCAGTAATTGTATTATTGATTCCGATGCATCAAACAATATTATATCTTCTTTTGTTGCTATAGCTTTAGGAAAAATCCTTGCCAAGAATTTTGGAAAATGTTGTTCTATGGATGGTAAGAAGATTCCTCTTATAGGTCAAGTAAAGGATACACAAGCAGTGTTGGTGGCATACCCTAACAAGAGATTGAAGTTGACCATTTTAGTAGTTGAGATACCAGTGAGCTATGGGATGTTTCTTAGCCGAACCTTTTGTAAAGACATGGGGGGTGAGATTAAAATGGACTGGTCTAAAGTTGTGATTTTGATTAGTGATAAGAAGGTTCGTCTGGCTCCTGAAGCAAAAAATTAATATACAGTATTCCCTTCAGATAATCCCAAGTCCCACATCCTCTATGAAGAATGTCAATTTGGTAACTACTTTATCCAATCTGATGAAGAAATGGGCCCTTCAAAAGAAGAAGAAATGTGGAGTATGGAATTTGATGGGAGTTGTTCTAGTTTTGGTTCAGGAGCTAGAATCATACTAATTTCTCCTGAAGGTGATATGTCAACATATTCATTCAAATTAGAATTTCCTAACACTAATAATACTTCTGAATATGAAGCTCTTCTTTTAGGATTGCATGAAGAAAAATTGAAAGGGATAAAGTTTCTCATTGTGAAAGGGGATGCTAAATTGAGTGTAAAGCAAGTTTGAGGTCTCTATGATGTGAAGAACGATCGGTTGAAGCAATATCGAAACCTAGTGTGGGACAATATCAAGTTTCTTGAGGCATTTAATATCAAAGCCATTCCTAGAAGTGAGAATTCTCGAGTAGACTCTTTAGAGGTATTTGCCTCACTACTTCTTCCACATCCTAAATTTGATCAAAGGTAGTACCGAATTGAGATGATTTATCATCCTAGTGTACCTGACAATGTAAATCATTGGCAGGTCTTTGATAATGACAAAAAAATTGAATAGTTCATGGCTTCCGTAGGGTGCTTTGATGATTCCTATTTTGAATGTTCTTCAAAAATACTGAATGAAGATCACTTGGAGCCTAATGATGAACAGGAGATAGTTCAGCAAAAAGGAAATAAAATCCCTCATGGCCTAGTTTCCCTTGAGAATATGTTTTCACAAAAGAATGAAGGTCTTATATCAAGGAAAGACCCTAATCCTGAGGTAAATAAAGAATATGATAAGATCAATGTTGGAAGTGAGAGTGACCCAAAGTGGATCTCTATTGGAAAAACATGATCTCTAGAAGAAAAGGTTAAGCTAAAAGCATTGTTGATAGATTTTAAGGACGTTTTCGCATGGATTTATGATGATTTGAAAAATTTCAGGAATGGAGATTACAAACAGCATATTCTGTTGAAGGAAGATGCCACTCCTTATAGACAAAAGTTAAGAAACTACAATCCTAAGGTGTTTGAAGCCATTCTGAGAGAATTGAGAAGATGCTAAAAGCTCAAATTATTTACCCCATTCACCACTCTACTTGGGTAGCTAATACAGTACTAGTACGGAAGAAGAATGGGAAAATTAGAATCGGTGTAGATTTTCACAACCTAAATTAGGCTAGTCTTAAAGATAATTATGCTCACCCCATGATGGAACATTTTCTTCAAGCAATGGCCAGCGTTGAGATGATGTCGATGTTAGATGGTTTTTCAAGTTACAACCAAATCAGTGTAGTTGAGAAAGATCAACATAAGACTACCTTTATAACTCCCTAGGGCACTTTCACTTGTAATAGAATGCCTTTTGGTCTCATTAATATTGGTGCTACTTTTCAGCAAGCCATGAATTCTTCTTTCAAAGATCTGAGGGACAAAATCATTGTAATTTATCTTAATGATTTGACCGTGTTTTCTAAAAAAAGGAAGGATCACTTGAAGGATTTATGCATTGTACTTCATAGATGCAGAGAACATGGTATTTCCCTGAACCCTAAAAAATCAATTTTCTTTATTGAAGAGGGAAAATTGTTAGGACACATTGTGTAAAAAAAAGGAGTTCGAATAGATCCTGAAAGATAAAGGTTATTCAACAGTTGAATCTTCCGATGAATAGAAGTGGTGTGAAGTCCTTTTTTGGACAAGTTAATTTCCTTTGATCCTGCATACCAGACTTTGTTGAACTTACCAAAGACATAATAAAAATGATGAGTGAGAGGGAAGTGTCCAGATGGAATGGAAATGTGAAGAAAGCATTTGAGGAGATTAAGAGATCCATTGCTCTCACTCCTACATTGGTGACTCTTTATTTTAAGAAAGACTTCATCATCTATTGCTATGCCTCTAAACATACAATGTCAAGTATCCTTACACAAAAGAATGATCAAGGTACATAGTCACCTATTGCATTTATGAGCGTGCCCTTGAAAAAGCATGAATTAAAGTATCCTCTCATTGAAAAACAAGCTTTTGCTATGGTAAAAGCAGTGAAACTATTCAGGTACTATATCTTGCATTCACACTTAGTTGTTTATGTTCTTGAGACTGTTGTGAAGAGTATTCTAAGTCAACAAGACATGGGGTTGAATAAGAGGGCTCCGTGGGTGGCCAAGCTACAATAATATAATATCGATATAAAGCCAACGAAGTTAGTAAGAGGAAAGGGTTTATGTAAGTTAATTGCAGAAAGCAATATCATTCCACCAAAAGAGGAAGAACAACCACAAGTATTATTGGTAAGTCTCACTAACTCATGGCTTTCCCAGGTGGCTTGTTATTTCACTTATGGAGATTTCCCACAAGGTATGACGCCCAAGGAGAAAGGAGATTTGAAACTAAATGTTGCAAAGTATGTAATAGCTCAAGATATTTTGTATAAAAAAGGTTTGGATGGAACTTACTTAAGATGTGTAGATGGAACTCAGAAGAAGAAATTGCTCAAGACTTTTCATGATGAGATATGTGGAGGTCATTTCTCTTCTTCTATCACTTCTTATAAAATCCTCAAAAATTTCTTCTATTGGCCTAGGATGTTTCGAGATGCTTATCTATATGTTAAGGACTTTGGAAAATGTAAATTGTTCACGGGTAAACCTCAACTAGCTACGTTGCCTCTTAGACCAATGATTGTTGATGAACCTTTTAAACAGTGGGGAATTGATTTTATCAAACCTATAAATCTGACCTCAAGTGCAGGGCACGTGTATATCTTGATAGCAACTGATTATTTAACTAAATGGGTTGAAGCCATTCCAACCAAAAAAGAAAATACTCAAGTGACTTGCAAGTTCCTTACGAATCATATTCTGGTGAGATTTGGCATACCTATAAAAAAAATTTCTAATAACACCACTTATTTTTCCTTTGGAGAAATGAGTATGTTCTGTTACAAACACAAAATTACTCTGGCACATTCTTCAGATTATATCTCGCAAGGCAACAGCCAAGCCGAGTTGAGTAACAAAAAATTGGTGTCAATCAAGAAAAAGATGGTAAGTGATAATGGTAAAGATTGGCATAAAAAGTTGTATGAGGTGCTTTGGGCAGATAGCATTTCTCCTAAGAGGGCAATAGGTATGTCTCCATTTGAAATAGTTTATGGGATTGATGTGCAAGTTTCTTTACCTCTAAATCTTGCAGCTTCAAAATTGCAAACAACAATAGAAGATTATTTTTTTCAATCATCCTTAGGAGAAAGAATTATGTACCTGACCAAACTAGAGGAGGAAAGGAACAAAATGGTAGACAGAATAACAGTTAACCAAATAAGAGTGAAGAAGATCGCTGACAGGAATGTGAGACCCAGAAGATTCATGCCAGGGGATGAAGTTCTCTTGTGGGATAAGTGAAATGAGAAGAAAGGAAGCCACAAAAAATTTGAGTCCTTGTGGAAAGGTCCTTTCAAAGTATAGGAAGTAATTGGACCTGATGTTGTGAAAGTGTCTTAGCTGGACGGTGAAATTGTGCCATATACCTACAATGAGTAGGATCTGAAATTATTTAAGTTTTGAAAGTTTGCCCTTTCTTTGTACATATTTAGCTTAGGTTCTCGTTTTTGGGTTCTTGCTTTTTGTTTTCATTTTCGTTTCCTTGCTTTAGGTCTTCCTACCCAATTTTCTGAGTTCTCTAGTTCTCATTTGAAAACCAGTCCCCAGGAAGAGTTGATGTTAGTTCAGGATTTTTCAGAGTCGCCATTTCTTTTGGTACATTTTTATGATTCACTCCTGCTTGAATTGTTAATTTTTTAACCATCGACTCTGCCTTTCGTCGGTTTCTTAAATAGAGATGCAATAAACAATTTTCAATAGCTCATTAGTAGACCTTTTCCTAAAGGTATCTTTCTCTATTTCTTTCCCTATTGTTGACCAAGTTTGACCCATGAAATCTCCAAGCCAAATGTATTGTTTTTATCATGCCAAAAAGTTCAAAGTTTCTTTAAGTAATCTTGAATCACTTTCTACCACTCTCGAATGGTATAAAGGAGTCTTGGACCTCTTTGTACCCCTTGTATCTAGTTCAATAGTTCAACAATTCCTTTAGTTCAACTTGTTTTTGTTTCTCATACGACATTTTATGGTGGGCCCTAGCTAGATGCGCTGCAAAGTTTAACGAGAAATTGCACTATAGCTAGACGACATTCTAGGACTGACACACTCATGTGCAATTTGATCATTTATGGAAAGGTGACAGATAGAAAATGTTTTGAGATAGGGTCATCATTAATAATTGCACTAAGATATTGATTTATGGATTAAAAGTAAAGATTTGGTGCATGTGAAGGCAAAATATCACTTGAGCTCCTTAGTTTGTAATTAATGCTAGAGGTCTTACTAGTCCCATCCCCCCTTTTTTTCACGGCATGTAAGGATTCATTGTGCTCATTTCATAATTAATGCCTTGTATCTGTTTGGAAGTCTATATGAGGTAAACCATTCTTTGTAAAAAGAAGCATAAATTTCCTCAGGTGATTTAAATGTTGGTTGTAGAAGTCTGGAGAAATAATCAACTTTCATAGTTGTCATAGTTGTTATTCATCAGCTAACTTTCATATTTCCCATTCCTACATTTTATCTTTTGATAGACAGGGTAGTGACTATTTCTTTTATTTCCAAAAGGCGAGATTTTCAGTCATGAGGTCTACTCTGCATACGTTTGGAAATACTTGTAGTCTGTATAGTAAGTCACTTGTCATATCAGATACAAACCTCCTAGGGGTTAATTTAGAGGGAATAACAGAGAGGTTATGCGAAAGACTTTTAGAAGCCTTTTCCACTAAACTCTTGGATTGTAATTTTCTTATGGCTTCCACTTTCCCACCTGCATATCTCTATCCAGAATTGATTCAAGAATGTATTCAAATGTATGATGTACCTAGCAATAATATTCTAAAAAAGGATGGGAGTGTGTTGCTAAGCATTACCAGAGAATTTGTGTCTAAATTGTTCCGCCTTGAAACAAAAGAGTTTTTCGACATGTCTCCTACATCATCTTTGGTAAAGTTGTCGGCAACTTCGGACATCTATAGGAAAGTCATCGCAAGGAATTGGACTATATCATTTTACAAAGGTGGTTCTAGGTTGTTGAAAAACCCTTAAGAAGGATCATATGTCCCCACAAGTTCATGATATAATAGTTTTTTTGCACAGAATATGTGGTTCTCCAGATGTGAGTCTATTTGAAGATTGGATGCATTTTTACATCCAGATAGTGTTGGAAGGGTCACAGTTTTTGGACTGGGCTAAGTTAATTGCTAGCTCATTGAGGAACCAGCTCAAGTGGGCTTTGAACCTAAAGAAAGATTTTTATATGTCCTCATATTTGATGTATATGTTAGCCAATGCCCAGGATTTGCAATATTTACTTCATGAACCTTGGCCCGAAGACATCACTGTGTATAATTATTGTTGTGTATTGTATAAAGACAAAGTCTTGGAAAATTTCAAAAAAAGTCCATGATATTTTCTCTAGGAAGTTATGTTTTGAAATGAAGGGTTCTCCTCATCATAGATTTTTTCATGAGTCTCATAAACTTGTTCAATCCTATGGGAGCATATACAATTAGTATCCTAAATTTACTTAGTGGATGATAGAAGGCTTTAACGATGAACCCATGCGACTCCCAAGATATGCTCTTGATTGTTTTATCCTAGCAGAGGCGTCTTGGCAACTAGTTGTCATAAACACGTTTTATGCTGAAGAAGTATCAAATATTATCTTCCCACTTAAATTAGGCAAATTAACCTGTAGAAGTATGGAAGATGCCATATGTATAAGTTCAGACTTAGTCAACTTTTGTTTTGGCTTCTATCATGCTAAGCGTGATTTTGATAGTAAGGGGATATTTCATAGCTTGTTCGGAACCAATGTAAAGTTTTTGCCTATTCATAATGTTGAACACTTTTGGGAGGATTGTGCAGATGAGCTAGAAGTATGGGAAAAAGAATCCTCCAGGTTTACCATTTCCCAAATTAAGTTGTATCGGTTGAGTATCGATGTGAACACCACAGGTGTAAAAAAAGATAAGTCAGATCTTATTGACAATCAAGAAGCTAAGTCCTTGGTTTCCAAACAAGCTTTCATAAACTAGGATTTTGAAGAGGAAGATAAAATTCTTGAAAGGACGAAAGTTGTCTTTAAAAGAAAAATTCTTGGCTAAAGATGAAAAAGAGCAAACATGGTCAAAAATCAACTTATCCCAAATGTTCTAATGTTACCCTTAAACTTGCAGGTAATAGGAGCTATTCAAGAACTAGCAGTAAGGAAGGGTACTGATACTTCCTCAGTGCAAAAAACCCATTCCAAGAGCAAAGTCGAGATGTCAACACCAACGGGACCTAATGAAGCTATTCAGGTCGATAGCGAACCTAACAAAGAATAGGTTGGTGAACTTATTGACAATCATCAACGAGTCCAGATGACAGTGGGTAAACCTCCTTGGAGAATAGAAGTTATGAATACTCCAACCAAGAGTGATGAACCTCAAAAGGTTGTTGCTTCTACTCCAAATTGGTTAGTTGCTTCAGTAAATAAGTAACGAAGCTTCGTACCTATTTGCTTTCCGATAGATGATAATGTGAGCAAGTACACTACTAGGACTCCAAAACCTAAGAGAACTAAGAGCACAACCAGGATAGTGTTTGACAACATGACAAGTAAAAACATTACAGAAGCAGCTACATATAATCACAAGGCAGGTACACATGAGCTTGATCTGAGTAACTTTGAAGTTACTCGCACAAACCTGCAAGTAATCAACCGTGAAACAAAAGAGCATTGTGTGGAAGCATCGACCAAGCAAATTGTTTTGCAATCTCAAAAAGATGGAATTGAGAAGAAAAAATTGAAGGTAGAAATAAATGCAATGGTTGAATATATAAGTTCGCTGAAAGGACAGAGTTCGACATCCAATGATCAATCACGACTCACATTTGATCCAAGTGCACCTGAGAATCAGCAATTGATGGACGATTTGAAAAAGGGGAAATTTATGACCGTCGTTGTCTATAACTGGATTGATCAAGTGGTAAACCCGGTTGCTAAGCCCATGTAAGATTTGCACAAAATCTTCACTCTTGCTAAGGTCGTACTCAATGAATCTCGTCTTCAAGTGACAATCTGGAAAGCAAAAGTTGAAAGATTGTCAACTATGGTCACTCAATTGGTAGAGGTAGAAGAATATGGTTCAAACAAATTCCTAGAGGAGAATCCATTGCAACATGTCGATGCAGGATAGACTCATGTTTTGCAAAAAAGCATAGCTTGGATGGTATCTAATTATGGTTCAGTTATCTCTCGTATGTAATCTTTTGAGGAGTCCAAAACTGCACTAGAAAGTGTGAACAAGAAATTTCAGACAATCAGTTCAACCCATTATGCCCCTTTCAAAGGGGGTTATGATGTTAAGACATTATTCATGCAGTATGAAGAACACTTGAACCTGATTAAAAACAATGTTGATCTTACCACATCCAATCTTACGAAGGTAGACATGCAGTATGAAGAACACCTAAACCTAATTAAAAACAATGCTGATCTTACCACATCCAATCTTACCAAGGTAGACAAATTTGAGGCAATGATAGACATGTGCAATTGACAACTCCCAGAGTACCTCGACATTGTGACTAAGATGAAACAAGATAAAGACACATGGAAGAATTAGCTTCAGAGTATAATGAGTCCAAACACGACTATGATGTTCGAGTTCATGAGTGCGTTCAAGGGTGGAAACTGGCATAAGGACCAATCAACGCGGAAGATGATGAGGATGATGAAAAGCCACTTAAGCAGCAAGAAGATAATTAGCTTTAGAAATTTTATTGCTTTATGTTTTTGAGATAAAATCTTAACAGTTAGTTTTTGGTTCTGTGTACTCGTGGATTGGTTATTTCAACTACTTTCTTATTGTTTGAGAATTGAGCTTTAATGGAGATTCTTGGACATAGCTCTATATATGCGTGAAACTCATTAGTAGTAAGGGTTGGTAGTTTTTGATTGATATCAAACTGAAGACTTTAGTTTAGTATTTACTTTTGAATTCTCTGCAAGTATTTTAAATCGTCAGTAATATACAAAAATGGAATGATTTTTGAATGAATGAAAGGTCCCATAAACTATTTGAAGACTTTGTGCTTTGGGTTATTCGTTGGTGGTTTATTTTTTAATCAATTTTGAATTGTGGAGCTATTTTTGTTACTGGATACATATATGATGCAAATTCTAAGTATTTAGTTGATCCATTATTGTTTCTCTTGAATGCGTGTGTTGATGGAAAATGGTGTATTTTCATTGTTATACGTGTGGTTCGTATTATTTCATTTGTATTTATCTGATTTCTTCCTCTATCCAAGAATAGATGGGATACCTTATTGCTTTCTAGTTAAAAGTAATTCATATTTAAAAGTGATTATGTTGAACATCTGATAAGGGAGCTGAACCTTAGTAAAATTCAAAGAAGAATTAAAGAATAACAATTCTTCAACTGTTGGAAAGTTGTGTTTGTCTTGAGAATTGGGCAAAAAGAGTTTTAATTTTTTATTTTATTGAAAAGACAAATCCGTTTACCAACAAGAACACAACAATTGCTTCTAGATTTTGTAGTCGTCGTGACTGACCTTTCTCCTCGCACTAGGGGTATTTTGTGTCCACACAATTCCGATGGTACTCTCTTCAAGTCTTTGTATGTACAAGCAAATACATTTTTGTTTTTGCAAAATATTTTGAATGTTGTTGTCTTTAGTATGGGGTCCCAATCATCCCCTACTAGGATCACCTTTGGATATTTCTCCTCACCCAAGTTTATTTTTTCTACATTGGGTTCTTTGTACTTCACTTCCTCATCTTTCTCAAATCAATGAGTGGAAGTGTCATCCATATTGGCTATCCCTTCCCTATAATCCTTGTACTTTGTCAAGTACATGTCACGATGTTCCTCCATCTCAATTATTTTCAACATGTGGCAATTAGGTTAAAATATCTCACAATCCTCCATTTGCAAGGGGAATACCCCAATAAGGGGACTTGTTTTTTCCTCTGAGAAGCTATCTAGTCTAACTACAAATTCCTCATCTAGTTTCATCCTTCTTCATCGTACTTGCATTCCTCCTTCCTCTAAATTTGATGCCAATTCTTGGCTTACAGTTTGGCTTCACAAATCAATGACACGATTTTTTCATTTGCTTTCAATGGATAACGTGTTCTTCCATTTATGGTTGGCCTTTGCTGGGATAAGCTATTCTCTACCAAGTAGAGCATCATATCCCTTTTTTCTAGGACCTAGAAAAGACCGTATAGTGTGAATAAAAACTATGCCATGAAGGTACAGGAGGTAATTGTGAAGGTATTGGGTGGTGGAATTATTTTTAAAGTATAGACAAGCCAATAGGTGTCACCAATTGACATCTATTAAAGAAGGAAGCCAATCAAATTATGATCTATAGACTTTTGATGCCTCAATGCACTCACAATTAAAGATTTGTTCCCAAACCCTTTCACGGATAGCATATGGACAAGGTTTTGGGACATGAAATATACTCATTCATGGACGAATCCAATGGCTACAAGAGAATCAATGACACGGAGGAAGATAACCTAAAAATGACCTTTGTTGTACAAGACGAAGTGTATGCATATAATCGGTGTCATTTGGTTTTTGCAACGCCCTTGCAACCTTCTAGAGAATGACACTACACATTTTTGACAAAATGTCCCTAGGAAATTTTAAGGCATTTTTGGATGATTCATCAAAATTCAATGCAATGGAAATACATTGTACAACACTATGGGAATGCATGGAATTGTATCGGAGGGCACGCCTAGCACTTAACCCAAGGAAATGTTAGTTCATGATTCCACAAAGAAATTTGCTTGGCCACTTTGTTTGTCAGGAGGGCTTGCAAACCGGTCTACATAAAATAAAAGTAATTATTGAGATGAAGAACCCATAAGATATAACAGGGATCAAGTCTTTTTTGGATCATGTGGGATACTATCGGCAATTTATTAAGGGGTTTGCATATGTTTACTTACCACTAGAGAAACTCACAAGTTTTCTAAATACACCATTGGGGCTACCTTGGCCCAAGCACGTGCAGTGGGACAAGACCATCCAATATATTTCAGCAACCACCTTTTGTCAAAAGCATAAACAAATTACAACATTATAGAAAGAGAAGCACTAGGTATGGTATGTAAGTCAAAAGTTATAGCATTAGGTTCTAGCCACGCCCTTCACCTTCTATGTAGATCACTGAGCCTTGATGTACCTAATAAACAAGCCAATAATACATGGGAGGGTCAAAAGATGGTTACTCCTACTCAAAGAATTCACCTTTACAATTATTGTGCGACCTAGCAAGAGCCATGTTACGGCAGAGCATTTATCAAGGATAAAATTAGGCGAGCCAACAGAAAGGTTCATTGAAAACTTTCTAGACACTCGTCTATTCCAGATAGCGTACCCTCACGATATGAACATATTGGCGAGTACCTCTCTACAACATCATTTCGACCAAAGATGCCACCAAATGAGCGAAGAAATATGGCTTTAAAAAGTAAGACATTTCAACTCATCTAAGGATTACTTTACAAGATGGAACCAGACCACGTACTCCACAAGTGCGTTATGGAAGAATAAATTCCTAGGATACCACGAAAGACATATGAAGCCTCGCAGGAGGGCACATGGGTCATGATGCCACAGCGTGAAAGGTGTTGCTTGTTAAATTATAGTGACCAACATTGCATACAGATGAGAAAACCATTCAAAAGAGAATTCATGTCTTCGTTCCCTTCACAACCATGGGAGTTGTTTGAAAGATGGTCGATAGAATTTATATGGTCACTAAAAAAGAGTATATCCTGACCAACCTAGTATTGTCAACCCAGACCAACCCATCCATTCATACTCTTGTACCATCAACCCCTTCAGGAATCGTGCCTTCAGAAATGGAGGAGCATGCTATGAGAATGGATGCGAAGAACCAAGCTGACACCTTATTGGCCAAGTTTCATATGGGAGTGGATGACATACTTCCACCCTTGCCAACCTTGATAATAGGAAAACATAGGAAGTGAATCACCAACCAAAAATAGGAGGGAGGTAGAGAGCCTGTACATAGGAGAATTAGAGGGTGGAGCCGTGACAAGTGCACAAAGCATACCACCATTTAGAGACTCAGAGCAAAGATTCCTAACAAAATTGAAGACGTGATTTGTGCCATGTAGGAAATGATCAAGAGAGGCAAAAGAAGCAGATATGATATCGGTAGTCTTAGCAATTGAATCACTATTACAATTCATACAGAGATATCATAAGGAATTTGAAAAGCTCTTTATATAACATAGACCAGATACATTGATGGAGAGTTCTGCAGACTATACAAGTGTATGCAGGATAACCAAACATGATGGCCATACTCTCACAGATGGAAGAAACATTCAAGACTACCTTTTTAGAGCTCCAAAGTGTGACATGGGTAACCACTAAGACCAAAGGAGAATGAATTATCCTGGATACGAGAGTACAAAAGTTGGAAGTCGAGCTAGAACACAAGATTGTCGCACTGCCAAAGAAACTAACCATCATAGAGAAGGGTAGAATGGATACATTAAGGCTTCTATAGGTGATATGAGCGAAGCAACTAATGATAGAGAGGGATTTGAAACTGCTTCAACAACAACTTGGTTGAGTCATTACATCCACTACTCTAGGGTCATCTTCTCACTCGTCCTAGTAGGAAAGTTTCTTACTAGACTAGCTCATTTTGATTTTGGTCATCTGGAAGACTACTTTTATTTTAGAGGACAATGTTGGCTAGTAATAAGTAATTAGTAATTAGTTAGTAGACTTGTTAAGAAATAAGATGCACCGAAGGGTCACGATGGTTGGTATTCTTAACCAACTGGAGTACTATATGTAGGGGTTGTTCAAAACTATAAAGGGCGTGTTGGTATTAATGGTTATGTAAGACCTTTGTACTATCAATAAAAGTAAACATTATTTCATTAAATGTGTTGTGTATTTATGGTATTGGCTTTCATCTTGTTCCTTTGTTAGTTGGTAGAACTTCTTGTATGACATTAGCACACAGTTACAATGACAATTTATCTTCCATAGTTGGCATGTAATATCATTCCATATTTGGCACATAACAAAAACTCACGTGTTGAAAACACTGGATAATGTTGAAAACTCACATGTTCAAAAAGCGAAGTTGGAAACAAACTCTTTGGAAGAGAGAGGATAGTTAAGAACATAAAGGAATGGAAAATAAAAAAAATACGAGAGAAGCAAATTAACTTTCCCACAAATTCTCTAAAACAAGCTAAGTTCAACAAAAGATACGTATGATACAAAAAGAGTAGTAAATTGTATGATAGAATGCTCATGTGACAACACTACACAAGGGGAAAATGTTGATTCATCCAGATCAAGGAACTTCACAGAAATAACTAGCATGATAGCAAAAAGTTCAACCTTAGGTAATTGTTTAGCAGCAACAAAACATGGAGTTTGCATTAATGAAGCACTAAGATTGGCTAGAAAAATGTGAAGACACAAGAGAAGCTATCATAAGACATGACAACAATATCAATAAAAATAAGAAATGAATAATCAATAACTCTTAGAGACCTCTAATTCATAACCATAATCTTTTACAAAATAATAATAATGTTGTTGTTATTGTTATTACTGCTGCTGTTCAAAATAAACAATAACAAAAGAAAAGAAAACTAAAAATAAAAATAAAAATTAATCATATTACTAAAACTTCAATTAAATGGCTTCCTATCTTTAAATTAAATAGACCCCCATAATATCTTGTATTTAAGGAGCAATGGGTGCTATCCATAAACCATATCTTTATCTTATAATTCCCTTTAGGTGAGGTCTCACTAAGGCCTGGAACAATGAAATCAGAAGCCTTAAGACAATGTTATCCAGATACGTAATATTTGGAATATATAATGACTGGTACAATGTAATCTGACATCCAACAGCCATGCCTATAAAGAATGAATTATATTTTATAAAATAGAATTTCCAATCAAATATAAATGTAAAATGCCAACCTTGGGCTATTTATACAAAATGCCTCCTTTCAGCATTTAGCAGTTGTTAGAACTTAGAAGTATTGTATACGTTATAAATAAGAGATGCAAAGCCAACAATAAAAGGAAATCAGTCCAAGATAAGAGTCGTGCCTTCCATAAGCCCAAGGATCCAGAATGTGAGTGCCTGCTTCTTGCCATTAATGAATTTTCAGATTCTTATCCAAGATGTATGACCAAGTTGACCATTTTACTGTATCAGATGTGTAATGGTAGAATTCATTGACACTGAAACTGACAAGCCTCCATCTCATCCCATCCCTGAGGCATGAAACTGACCTCAGGAAACACACACTGCTGATTTGTACGTGTTGACCATTTCATTGCATCAGATGGGCGATGATAGAATTCATTGATACTGAAACTGAGAAGCCTCCATCTCATCCCATCCCTGAGGCATGAAACTGACCTCAGGAAACACACACTGCTGATTTGTAGGTGTCAAAATAACAAGTTTAATAAATTTCTGTTGGCAAAGCTTTATCGGATTTGCAAGCATAACAAACTTTATAGATTGAGATCGAGACAAAAACACCCGAATTATTGTGAAGCATTCACTATTTTTGCTTGCAAATTCCAACTCTCGGTTTGTTATCTCAAACCAATCTTTATTTTCAGACCTTGTTGCTTTTACTTCTATAAACTCTTTCTTTCCATCTGCCTTACTAAGAATCATGTCAAAAGGTGAACCAGTTTCCTCAGCTTCATTTACCCAGTTTACAGACATCGGACCATATTTCTCAGTTAAGTACTTGTAAACAATATATTCTCCTAATCGACCAGTGAGCTGCCGTTGATCATCATCAGATCCACCCCAAAATAATTTATTCCTGTTACTAAATATGGAAGATGTCCTAACATTTGTTTCTTCGGAAGCAGAATGTAAACCAGCATCAGTATTTCCCAGTCCTGCTAAACATGGATCTAGTGAAAGGTCATCTTTAACCACAATAGCACTTTCACCTTCACATTTTATCATGGATATGTCTGTATCAGATCCAATCTTTGAATTCTGTGGAGTTATAGCAACTGTGGAAGCTTGGAAATCATCTATGATCTGATCACCTTCATATGCACTTCTCGATGTAGATACATTTTTCACAGCAATGGTACAACTGGATCTTCCAACATCTTGATTAATTTCTGAATGAGAAACATGTGGCAGTGCCGCATCTTGAGTTCTTCGTGCACCAAACCATGTAACTGGGGGCCAACTGGCATCAAGACAAAGTTTTTGTGACTTCTTAGAGGTCAAGTTATTTTCAGGAATATTTGCACTTGTTAGTAACACATTTTTGTCACTTTGATCTCTATGTTCGCAAAACCATATTGCTTCTTCCAGAGGAAGTTTAGGTATTTCCTGTGCATCCATTATAGAAGACTCTGTCTGTTCCTCAGTAGACCCAGACTTTGCCATTACAGTAATCAAGTGAAGGAAATTTGCTAACTGAAGATTCACACATCCCTTGAAAAAAAGACGTGATAATTCCAAAAATATTGCAGAATATTCAGCCTCCTGAGACACATACAAAGTTGTTCCCTGCAATGACAGTGAAAGCCAATTAAAGGTAAAAACTCAGACACTGATTTGCAAGAGTGTTTCAACCAATCCTTACCAAGTCAATCCAACAGCAGATGAGGTTGGGTTATAACTAAACAAAATAATTCGATGGGACTATAGACATGAATGAAGCACAAATTTATCAAGATTAATCCCATCAAGCAACTGGAATTGCATCAAAATAATGTACTAAATATGTCTTGTCTGCCGTACTTGCACATTGATAAAGATAAAGAACAAATGTATTAATTCCAGGGAAGAAGTCCTTAACATTTCAAATTTTCAATGACACATTGGACATAACATCGGATTCTAGATATCTGAAAAACAATAGAAAATCCAGTTCATTGGTAATTCGCACAATTGTGCTCAAAAGACAGATAACTTGAATGGTTAGAGCTCAGAGTTGTAAAGAGCTAAAAAAATTGCATTTAATGAAAATTATAGAAAGGTCACAACAAAAGGTTGTTAAAAAGATCAGATATCCAAACATGTGAACTAAATCTCACTCACCCACAAGATCACCATTCCATTGTTAGAAGATGTAATGCATTTCCCTGATTGTAAAAGATTGCTAAGAAATGTTCCAAGAACCAAACATTTCATCAAGAATGCCTACTTTCTTAAGTGAACCAAAGTTGAGGAAACTTATGAGCAGATGTTCAACCAATAAAAAGAACTCATTATAGTGAGAACTAGAACCATGTCTGGACCCAATAAATAAATAAAATTAAAAGAAAAGATTTCCTGTGAAGTCTGGTTTCCTTCCATAATCACAGGTTCACTTCAAAAGCAGGGTACATATCCTAATTTAGATACATCATCCTAATTGTATTAAGCTTATCCTGTGTGGTATGACAACTAATAAAATTTGTATCCTTGTGCAATCAAACTATACATTTCATCCTGGAATATTGGAATAAGCTAGTGAAAAAAGCACGAAATTCATACTCACCTCTAAGAGACAGCTACACACGTATCTTTTTTCTGAGATACTGTCGCAACCTTGCAGAGTGTACCTGTAGAAAACTTTTTCAACCAACAAAAGGTGCAGTCGATTGGATTTGCTACTGAATATATTGTCTTTTACAGCCCAGTATATTTTGGGATGCATTCTGTGCAGATACCTTTGGGCATAAGGAAGGATCCAGTTAATGAGAGATATAATTTGCTTACTATCTTGATGACCATAATATGTCGCTTCTCGCACCACAACCTGTTATAAAATGGAACAGTTTGTTTAGACAGTATTAATGAAAACTTAGATAGTAACCATTCAGAAAATGATCTTCTTAAACATGTATGGCTTGCAGTAAAGCTGATAAACGCAAAGAAAAACACTGCATAGGGCAGGGACTTAAAACCAACCTCCGAAAGGGGGGGGATTCCCATATTACGCATCAGAGTTAAGACTTTACTTGGAATACCATCCTTCCCCCTAATCTTATTGAACTTCCCCTCTCCATGTAGACATAAAAAGTAGATGCCATGACAAATCCTGAATTCTTTCCCAAGTTCAACATCATCACACCAGCAAACAAGGTCGGTTTGTTGATGTAGAGAAACCCATTTGTTCTGGATAGTTGGAAGAATTGAACAATCCACATCATTCAGGCAATATTTCCAGCGGGAAATCTCCTTGGAATCCACCCTCTCAGATTCGATATCCTCGGCCCACTTATATAAAACTTGAATGACCTGTGGCAAAAATTCATATCTGAAGTAGTTCAGAATCTTGTATAGTCAAACCTTAATTATAATATGAGTATGCATATCCTTGAGCACTGGCAGCCAATATATATGCTTCTGTCTGTAGTACTACTTTTGTTGCTGTTGATTCTGGATCAGATTTATGGTGCCATGGATGTGTGTAAAGGTTTGTCCAAAAGTATTCTACTCAAGTAATGTGCCCTTCTAATTGAGTCAATAAATGTGGAATCACGAGCCTTGATTGCTAAAGGAATATATACCAGCGAGGATAGACAGTTACTCTTGGCATTATTCATGCTCTGGGAGATTCTTTGGTATACATCTCCATCATAAGTTCCCTGGGGAAAGCTTATTCATATTTATTAGGGGCTTTTAAATGGCAAACACAGATGGACCTAGGATTTGGTTGTGAGTCAGCTGTTCGTAATGTTTTATCTCCTAGAGAAAACTTATTCCCATTTCTTAGAGGCTTTAAACTAACTTACACAAACAGAAATATGTGATGCATCCTGTCATTGGATTTGGGGGTGAGTTGGCTAGCTGTTGATGATGCTTCATCTCGGTCCTTCTGGTGAGTGGTTCTCAAACTATGATTGATTTACCAATGAAGG